>JAJMGF010000019.1:0-258352 GCA_030568495.1 Suhomyces chickasaworum | reverse complement strand
CCAGTCCATGATACTGTTACCGTTACCACTCCATGGACCGGTACTTTCACCACTACCATTACTGCCCCAGGTACCAACGGTACTGACACTGTGATCATTGAGACCCCAGTCCATGATACTGTTACCGTTACCACTCCATGGACCGGTACTTTCACCACTACCATTACTGCCCCAGGTACCAACGGTACTGACACTGTGATCATTGAGACCCCAGTCCATGATACTGTTACCGTTACCACTCCATGGACCATCATTGAGACTCCAGTCCATGATACTGTTACCGTTACCACTCCATGGACCGGTACTTTCACCACTACCATTACTGCCCCAGGTACCAACGGTACTGACACTGTGATCATTGAGACCCCAGTCCATGATACTGTTACCGTTACCACTCCATGGACCGGTACCTTCACTACTACTTCTACTGCTGTTGGATCTGACGGTATTGACACTGTGATCATTGAAACTCCAACTGAGCACCAATTCCCATCTATTTCATTCAGTTCTGTTACTCTCTCTTCATCAGTTGGCAGTGTGATGATCCCTTGGAACTCAAGTGTGATTAGTAGAACTAACGTTTTATCTACAACTTTAGGTGATCTTCCACCTGTGATCACCCTGAGTACCGATAATTCAATTCCTAAACCTTCTGGTACCGATGCAATCACCACCACTTTGATTACCCTCAATCCAGAAACCCCTAGAGGATCTGAACCATCATCTCCAAATGGACCATCATCTCCAAATGGACCATCATCTCCAAATGGACCATCTTCTCCACATGGACCATCTTCTCCTAATGGACCATCTTCTCCTAATGGACCAGGTAAACCAAGTGCAACTAGTCAAACTTCTTCATCAAGTTCCAGTGCATTCGCACCAAGTGTGACTACTGCCTCTGGATCGGGATCATCTATAAGTCAACCTTCAAAATTGTTCCCATTGGCGTTATTATTAGTTTCTTACCTTGTTTGATTAGTTGAAGATGTTCAACTTTCAAGACATTAATTTTTTTTTCTTCCACTCTACAGCTGAGACGGCTGACTTCTGCCCATTCTTGTATTTTTAAATATTTTTATTTTTTCAGACTTCAGGGTTTACAATTTAATAGATATTACTATAGTAAACAATTTATGATTTTTTCGAAGTCACTTAAACACTTGTAATTTTATACTTGCGAAAACACAACTTTTCAACAAACTTTTACTGAATACCACTATGTCAGAATTGGTAATATTCGATGGTTTTGTCTCGTATCTGAAAGATAGAGAGTAGGACTCTTCGAGTCGCTACACCATCAGGCTGCCAATGTGACTTCAGTGCTTACAGAAGAACCAGTGCATAAGTATGCACAACGATAAATCATTTTCAGCAGAGTTAAATGTACAAAAGAGTATTGTGAGAAGTAAAGTAACCTTGTTGTTACGACCTACTGACTCGCCGAAGCGTAATATATAATAACAAGAAGCTATTAGTAACTCATTCTATTTATCTCTGATAAAAGTTAATGAGAAGCGAAGAAACTTTAAAACCAAAGTCCATTTGATTCAATAGATCACTGAGAAAGATAAATCAAATATGGGAACTTTCACCTAAAGAAATATGAAAACATTCAGTGGCAAGAAGCTATTAGTGACTCAAATTACTTATCTTATTAAAAGAATTAATAAGAAGAGAAAGAACTGAAAGCATTGAAAAAGGTATTATGAGAAATTTCATTAGATGAAATATGAAAGTAACAACACTATCATTGATAAGAAACCAGGACTTGCGTTTCTTGTACCAAATCCGAAAGCAGTGGTGATAGATGGTACACCAGCTGCTGAAGAAGCCGAGGTTGGAATAGATGTTGTCAAAGTATTTGCTTCACCAGGTCCACTAGGTCCATTAGGTCCATTAGGTCCACTAGGTCCGCTAGGTCCACTAGGTCCATTAGGTCCACTAGGTCCATTAGGTCCACTAGGTCCATTAGGTCCACTAGGTCCATTAGGTCCACTAGGTCCATTAGGTCCACTAGGTCCATTAGGTCCACTAGGTCCATTAGGTCCACTAGGTCCACTAGGTCCACTAGGTCCACTAGGTCCATTAGGTCCATTAGGTCCATTAGGTCCATTAGGTCTACTAGGTCCACTAGGTCCAGTAGGTCCAGTGGGTTTTGCTGGTCCCGTAGGTACACTAGTTCCAGTAGTGCCAGTAGTGTCAGTAGATCCAGTAGGTTCAGTAGGGCCAGTAGGGCCAGTAGGTCCAGTAGGGCCAGTAGGTCCAGTAGGGCCAGTAGGTCCAGTAGGGCCAGTAGGTCCAGTAGGGCCAGTAGGTCCAGTAGGGCCAGTAGGTCCAGTAGGGCCAGTAGGTCCAGTAGGGCCAGTAGGGCCAGTAGGTCCAGTTGGCTTAGACGAAGTCTCTTCAGAAGATGTTGGAACTATCGTACTTGAAGAAATATCAGTCAAACTTTGATGAGAATCGGATGAACTAACTATTGAACTTGAGTTCCAAGGAACCCGAATACTGCTCGATGAAGATAATACAGATGAAATTGAGCTCAAAGAAATGCTAGGGAAGTCACGCTTGGTTGGAGTCTCGATGATCACAGTGTCGGTTCCATCGGTTCCTGTAGCAGTGGTGGTGGTAGTGAAGGTTCCAGTCCATGGAGTGGTGATGGTCACAGTGTCATGAGGTTTGGTTGGAGTCTCGATGATCACAGTGTCGGTTCCATCGGTTCCTGTAGCAGTGGTGGTGGTAGTGAAGGTTCCAGTCCATGGAGTGGTGATGGTCACAGTGTCATGAGGTTTGGTTGGAGTCTCGATGATCACAGTGTCGGTTCCATCGGTTCCTGTAGCAGTGGTGGTGGTAGTGAAGGTTCCAGTCCATGGAGTGGTGATGGTCACAGTGTCATGAGGTTTGGTTGGAGTCTCGATGATCACAGTGTCGGTTCCATCGGTTCCTGTAGCAGTGGTGGTGGTAGTGAAGGTTCCAGTCCATGGAGTGGTGATGGTCACAGTGTCATGAGGTTTGGTTGGAGTCTCGATGATCACAGTGTCGGTTCCATCGGTTCCTGTAGCAGTGGTGGTGGTAGTGAAGGTTCCAGTCCATGGAGTAGTGATAGTAACGGTGGCATGAGGATTTGGTGTTTCAATAATTAAGGTATTTGTACCATCAGTACCTGTTTTGGTAGTTGAGGTAGTAAAACTTCCAGTCCACGGAGTAGTAATGGTTACGGTAGGATGAGGAGTAATAATGATTACTGTCTCTGTACCTCCAGTTCCAGTAGCAGTAGTTGTTGTAACACTTGTTCCAGTCCATGTGGTTGTGGTAGTTGTTCTAGGAGTTGGAACTTCAATTATAACTGTGGCAGTATTACCGGGTGTTGCGGTTCTGGTAGTTGTGGATGTGAAAGTTCTGGTCCAGGTAGATGTGACAGTAGTAGTTGGAATGGGTACTTGAACTACAATAGTCTTGGTACCTGTAGTAGAGAATGGTAAGGTAGTGACCCTTGTAAGGCTTCCAGTATAAGTCCGAGTGGTGACAATCACAACTCCACCTCCACCGCCAACTGGTCCATCAGTGTATGGATTCCAGTTTATATTTGAGTTAATTGATGTAGTTGTTCCATCTATGCATCTATTAATATTCCTGTAAGTAACACGGTTACTCAGGGTATCGAGACCAGAAAAGATGTTCAAAAATGGACGGTAACCTGCAGGAATATTCAGATAAGAGATTGAGAGTTCAGATGGTGTACATGACATAGTCACTTGAAAGGTTCTTACGGCAGATGGTAAGTACCACTCATTGAGAGACGAAGCAAATAGTCCTTCAGCAGTTGAGCAATCGAAACTTGCAGCTCTTGAAATCATTGTAAGCTCACCTGAAGTATATCCTGTAGGACATTCGGCACCAAGTAAATAATTTTGTTGCTTTTGACCTTCAGGGTGGAACTTTCTACGATAACGAATTCCTTTGATATCTTCAAAAAATGGAAAGTCCACACCAACTGAAAGTTCATTATCTCCATCCAAGAAGGTAACAGTATTTGCACCACCAGTATATTTATTCGCACATTGCAAATCAATTGCATTGGCAGAATTACCAACATTAAATGTAAATGGGAAGAAGACATTTCCGTTAGCTTCTTGTACTGAAGAAATTGCATTAGTCAAGGTACAATCCACTGATGAGAATGGAACAATAAGTTCTCCATTGGTTAAAGTACATGTAGCATATGTTACTCCACCAGCAGTTAAATCAATTTCATTGGTCAAAACCGTCAATTTAAATACACAAGGTAATGTAAGAGAAAATGTATCTCCAGGGTTCATTGTAGCTCTGTCAATCTTCCACAGAAGTCTTGCCAACCAACTGGGTGAAGCTGGGTAATAGTCGTCTCTATCTCCATCATATGCAATGGAATCAAGTGATGTAAAAACTCCCGATATTTGTGCTGCGAATGCAACAGCTATCAAGCTGAGAATATAATACAACTTCAAAAGCATCGTAAAATAATTGAATACTGATATTTGATGTACTGTGTATGCCTACTTAAATACTTCTTCATCGTATAACAGTCGAGTCCTTCTAGGTCTGAAATTCAATGGTGTGGTGTTAACGCCCGAAGTACTCATGCAACTGGTCACCTACTATCTATATGTTTAAGGTTTAAGGTACAAAACTGATTAAAAATATTCAATACGCATCTAACAACCCAACTTTACACATGGGGTATAGTACCCTGGAATCCCTTCGTACGTGAAGGTAAATATATAGCTAAACTGTCTTGATCTGCTAGATACTACCAAGATATGAGAGAAGTTAACTTTAGATAATAGCCATACTTGTTAGCTTTTTTGTGAGTTCTTCTCACCTATTTATTTTCTGGAACCTCTACAAGAAACATGGCTGTTAAGTCGGCATTTGCAATCACTTAGACTTTAAGATTTCAATATACGAAAAGAAAACCCCTCAACAAGACCCTCTACACTTTACTAAGTTAATTTCATAACATCTAATCTAATAGTGTTGAAAATAATTTACGAAATAGTGAAGTTGTCTTCAACTGAAGTGTGGAAGTTATTGCTTGTGGGATTCAAGAAAAATTCTTTTGTATTGATTATACTAACCTCTGCTGTGTGTCGCATCTTTTTCTTTGTTCTAGTCCCTTTGCCTATTCTCTTGGATTCATTTGAAGCAAACGTACGCCTTTAAATCATGCATATAATATTATATTCCTACATCATCATCAACTATTGTTAGACGATGAATGATTGATCGGAGTGATGATCTTTCTAATTGCTTCAAGGAAAATCCATTGCCGTATTCCTTTCTCTACAATAGCCTTATCTTCGGTAAATATATAAATAATATCATAAACAATCCCGTTACATTCATAGCCGAAAAAATAGTCATGCATAACTAACTAAACTAAATTCCCGGATTAAAGCTGAAGTTCTGATGCCGTTCAAATCGTTAACTGGGGTGGGAAATACCATTGATCTACATTGTTTGCTTTCAAATAAAAACTCAAGTAGATTAACCTGGTCATTCTAGTTGATATACGGTAGACCTAGACGAGTCTGTGATTTGGATATAATCCAACAAATTTGAATTCACAAAGACGAGGCATTCTTTTAACCATTAATCTCAACAATCTTTTCCAAGTTCTCTCTTTGGATTAACCTCCTATACTCATATTAATTTGCAAGCCAAGGTAACTCCTAAATTGATGAAGAGAGGAGGAAACTCGTATCATGTTCAAGAAGTACCCTCTATAGATTTAAGTCCAGATATTATTGTATGAAAGCTATGAAAGAATCGTTACATCAAAAGATCGTCTAAGAACTAACTATGTTCATGAAAAGTTATTTAGGTGTATACTGAATCAATTCTAATTCTTAATAGACATAAATTAGAGTGGTGCTTTTCTTGATAAAATGCCAAAAGTTTCTTGAATGTGCGAATTCGGTTTCTTTCGAGATATAAGTTTTAACGATTTCATCGAAATGTTCCTGCTTTTATGGATTCTTGTTAAGCGTTTAAGAAATAGTTAGATTTTATGTGATGGGTTTATAATATCTTTTGAAAGATGTTCTCTACGATACCAATTGTACCTTTCAATAACATTACCATCTAAATTGATCTGAAATTCAAATAAAGTTTATCGTCAAGAAATATTTGAAAAACCTTGTACAATTTCAGGTTACTGATGGTTTACACATCTTGCATGATGAGTTTAAAAACTAAAACCTTAAATCTATGCATGAATCTGATCCATCTATAAGTTTCCGAAAATACAAAATATGAGATTCGTAACATCCTTGGGATTACACCCAATGACAACTTCTGAAAAGCATGCACTTATTGTAAGTTTTCGGAGCTCAAATTGGACTTTGAAATCCCTAATGGAGGTGGCCACTCGGAGGTACACCTCATGTATGTCCACGGCAGCCGCTTTGGACCGCGCCTATGGCGCTTGCATGCATAACTCTAAACGCTAAAAATACTTAGACGAACAACGATGAGCATTAGTTGGCGTTGTGGTGCTGAACTACAACAATACTACAGTAATGTGAATATCGGTGTTGGACATTTAATCTTATATCCATCGATTTTTAGATTAATTGAAGTATCTGTCATAAGAAAAATGACACTCATTGAAAAGATATTTGGGGGTTTTCTGAACGAACAGTCTCTGCGTTAAAACGAGGGGTTCCAAATCTCGCCGAAATTTGTGTGGTCATTACCTGGCTTATTTTTTAAGTACGTTCACGCCTTGATGTATTGTTCTTTGAGAGTAATGGGGTGTTCTTTGCATAAAGGCTAAATTGTACAGAGGTTCGGCTACAAGTGTGTGATGGGCAATTTTTCTAATTCGCCTTGAAGTGAATTTTACCCATCTCATAACTCAAATCTGCATGAAATTGTTCTCGTACTGTTCTTAGATGAAGGAAACTTAATACGAGATATCAAACATTAATTATTTCCCGATCCTATCTTTCTTTGTTAATGTAGTAAGTAGAGCTTTGCAAATATTAAGTTTACTCATCTAAGCCCTTCTCCTTCAAAATCTATCAATGTCATTTATGAAATTTGCTCAAAGAAGTTGAAGTGTTCTTGAAGAGGGGAGAGCCTTTACTATTCATTCAAATTTTTGAACATGCTTAACCAAACCCTGAAATACCTTGGGGAAGTTCCTAACCAATTGATTGCTATAGTACCAAATATTAAGGATTTGTCAATTTATGAAATGTAATTGGGAATTTTCTTCGAGGTAATATACTAAAAACGAAAAAAGGGCTGTGATAAAACTACAAACCAAAACCCCTCGATTTTCTGTCTCGTCGCTATGGTACTTGCCAAACTATCTATTTTGAGTTCCCAATTCACTGAATTGAGAATATTCATTTCCTTCATGAGCTTCAACACCCACTGTTAGTTATTTTTGATGGAGTCAGTGGTTTGATGTTATATTACTTCTGGATATAGAGGTATTACGTTCTTTTCCAAAGACACTGTCAGCTCGTATCACCTTGATTCCTTGATAGTATAATAAAAACTACACAGTTATAATAGCGAAGAACTTAAGTGCAAGAGGTGGATCTTCCACTATACCTGAATGGATGAAGAATCAAGAAATGTTACAGTTCAACAGAGTTTGGTTAAATTTCAATCAGTACAAAGCATATTGGTCATTCACTAGTTCATTCTAAAAAGTAAACTCAAGTGAAGTATCCCATGGTTATGTTAAGTTACATTCGATTCATATCCTCATATTTCATAACAACCTGTCCCAATGCCACCTGGAAGGTATTAATATACAGAACTTGGTTTAAGGGTACCACATAGTTGATAATGTGTGTTAGAGCAAAATAGTGGGCACAAGAGTATGTTTCTTTGCAGAACACAATAGGCTTATTTTTTGAATAAGAGTAACTTTCAACCCTTTGGTGATCTGTGTGGTAAGTGACCAACGAAGTGGGAATACAGAAAGTCTTCACATGTGGTAACAGAATTAATACACACTCAGTATGGGTATGCTTTACTAACATGAATGCTTTACTAACAGAAATCCGTTTTCCATGATGAGAAATGATAATTTCTAAGCCACTCTGTCCCATTGGCTGATCTTTCTATTCACCTTCTATACATATTCTGGTTCTACTAAATGATGTTGCAGGTTCGCGTAACTATTTACTTGGAAGGTAATGAGTATTTTCAATCCAGAACCAGAATCATTAATTCTCTAGATTTGAGATTAGATGTCCTTTCGAATTAGGTAATGGGTACCGATCTCACTTAAATTGAAAATCTTATAGGAAAACAGCCTAATATACATCACATATTGATCATGTGAATATATTTTTCAGTGTGGTTGTTCATGCTTACCCTACAGAATTCAAATTACACTCAATGACGACGTATTGAGTCTACATCGTAATCAGTTTTGATTCTGAAAAGAACAACAATAATCTTAATTGATGTTAAATAAGACGGCAATCGAAAACCTAGTAGGTAAAAAACTTCAAATAAATTAAAAGTCCTCGTTGATCTGAGATTCTTAATTGGACCCACCAATTCCACTAATGAAAGCTAGAGACCATGTTCTAGACATTCCATTATCGATGAATCTGTCATCCCAATCATTTCTGGAAAACCATTTCCAAGAAGCTTTAGGATTAAATAGCGAGAAATTCAACATCAATATTCCTTTCCAACCATCTGGAATACGATCGATTATTGGTGCAAGTATTTGGTCCCACTCCTCCCTGACAAACTTTTCTGTCCGCACAAATGATGAAACTGGAGTGATTGGGAGCATATGAATACCATGAATCCATTCGTTGCCAATGTTTCCTCTTCCAAAGTATGTGGCAAAGTCGATCTTATTCTCAAAGGTAATTCCAGCTACCTTGTTCTTAATGAATCTTGCTGGTTGAACCTTATTATCATCGCTAAAAAGCATATACATGCCCATTGATCTTCTCATAACTGCAAGCATTAAATTTGCCCGGGCTTCCATACTCTCATCATTAACAATTTGAGCATAAAGCTTCATACCATAAGCAAAATGATAATCTTCAGATGAAGATTCTTCATCTTTTCCATCACCAGATGGAAAAATACCCCTTGCAAACGAATGGCCATGAAACCAATCAAAACTTCTGAACTGAGGGAAAAACTCATCTGCTGTTGGACTTGCTACATCACGAAGCAAAGTATTCACATAATTGAACACCAAATCACCATTTGCTCTTAACCATTGTGGATCAATCTTAGCGACCAATGCAATGGCATGAATGTGATATCCATAATGGAAATGATGATCATTATAATTGGAATTTCCAAAATCAGCCTCTGGTTTTGCAGATGAAATGAGTCCCTTCCAAGTGGTATCAAATACTAAAGGATTGATTTGATGATTACCAGCGAATATTTCAATGGCCTGCTTTACTTTAGGAAGCATTTCATTGGTTAAACCCGAATCTTTTAATATAAAATGACAAACATATGCAATGTATGCAAATTTATCCAAGATCTTACCTGAAGTATACATCGAATCGATATTTGCCATACCAACAACGTCTTGTTTAACTTCTTGCAGCGCAGCTGCTTTGATTAAATTAAGAGCTTCGTCGGAGTAGGATGGAACCTTTTGAAATGAAGCCCATGGCTCCCAATTAATATCAGTAGGCAACACTTCTTCCATGATCAATTCAGTAGTTGCGTAGCCTTTCATAACCCCCTTGGTGGTTGAATCAAGCCGAATATCAATCTCTTTGCTTCTCAACAAGTCAATTAATGATTCTTGATGATGAGGGAAACACCAAACGATGGTTGTTCCACTTGGAGAGTTTCCTGAAGTCTTATACAAGAAGTGGTATCTGGCGATATTTCCATCTACAGACCCTTTTAATTCCACTTCTGTTGGAAATGACCCGGCACACATGTCATAGAAGTGGGACAGGCCTTTGGCCCATTGGATCTTGCAACTGTTTGAGTTAATCCCTACAATATGATTGGGATCTCTCAATTGTAAGGGATTGTCACCTTCCACGTATAAACTCCACACAACTTGATTAAACAACTTGACATGATATTTTGAGAATGGACCCGAGGTTTGGACTTGAGCAAATTCTTGGACTCCAACTTGAGAAGCAATCACTGGCTTAAGGTTCTGATAAATAGCCGTAACAAATCCCATTCCTTGTACTAAAGGAATGGTGATATGTCTATCATTATCAACCGATAACTTTGACCTAACAGAAAACTTGGTGTGATTATCCAATAATAAAGAAGTGTTCATTTCCGTCAAGCCTTCACCGGAAATGATAAAAGATTGGATTCTGGGTGGATTGAAATAAAATTGAACCGGGTTGGCATCAGGGTCTGGTCCATACACTTGTTGAGATGCGTCGGTATGATTGAAAGCAATTCCAAGATCTTGGCCCGGCTGCTTAGTGAACCAGAGTGAATAAGGCTGGGTCCATACTGGGAAGGTTTGATCCTCCAAGGTCAAGTTATTGTAGAAGTTATTGGTTTGAATGGGAGGGTCCTGGGGTCCAAATGCGGTACCTTTTGGAGGATTAGGGTGATTGAAGCGAGGAAAAAGGGAAGGCGGTTGTCCCGTGGCAATTGGTTTAGCAAAGATGTTTTCAATCATAATTGATGCTTATTTTCTCTCAATTCCTGTGATATCTTTTGAACAGCAAACTTATTCCACCGAATCTTGGTTTTAGTGGGGTATTTATGTCCTCCTGTGTGTCACGTGACGGGCTCCCCATATATATAGCCACCAAACTTGTAATATTGATACACATTTAGCACTAACGGAAGTGGAGGTACGAGTGTGTCGTATTTAGATAAAGTTTCAAAGAATGATACTAATTTAATTTACTGTGGTATTTTAAAAAAATGGGGATTCTCCTCAAATTTCGGTGATGAGGAGTAAAGCGGAGCGCAGGAGGAGCTCAGTATATGTGCGGCTAGTGACTCGAATTAACTATGAAAAATATCGTAACTATGAAAAATATCTTAGATTGTAAGAATTACCGATCTGGTGCAGAGGAGCAGGGAAAGATCCATAATTAAAAATGTGTAGTGAAATAATGAAGAAAGAGTAAAGAAAGAACGAAGAAAGAACGATAAGTTTCTATTAAGCTAAATCTTACAAATTAGTAATTTGGATGTTTATCTAATTGGCAGGTTGATGTCTATGATGGTGCATACCGACAATTTATGTCAATACAAGCGGGTTATACATACTATTGAATTTTCTCAATGAAATTACTCTATGCAATCAGTGTTATTGCCTGAATTACATGATCAATTAAGTATCATCATTAAGTGTTTGAACTTTCCATTTATATATCCTCAAGGTTTCCAATATTCCAAGATTTCAATTTCCAAGATTTCAATATTCCAAGATTTCAATATTCCAAGATTTCAATACTTCAAGATTTATGGGGCTGGTCCCTTGAGAGGTTTATCAGTAGATATTTTTTCTCAAATGTACCCCATGTCTTATTATTACACCTTTGCTTAGGTAATGACCTGATCACAAAGGAAAGGTTCGAAATCAACCTTAATTGAGCTATTAAGCGTGATTACAAGTTGTGATCTGTATGTTTTCCTACTTATATCTTCATATCAAGCTTGATGAACAGGCGGAGCCGGAAGTTCCTGTTTCTGTTCCTATTCCTGTTGCTGTGCTGTTGGTTAGATGTGAAAATTAAGGTTTTGGTTCTCTTAATCTTTTCAAGTCATTTGGGGTGAAGTGCTATTTACGGTAGAGTTCATACTTCCACTGTAGTTAAAGACTTCATAGTGGTTGCATGATGTACTGAAATTATTGTCAAGGATTTGCTATTAATCAAGGCGGAATTTCTGGGGTTGCGAAATTGTTCAAGAAAATTTAGTAGAGATAAATAATTGGTACGATGGCGGACGATAGCTCATCCTAAATTTCGCCATTTCAAGTGACACTTTAAATTGAGGCCCAGTACCACCAAGGTATTCATGGTCCAAAGATCTCCTCATTGGCGACTGGTTACCGCTAAGAGTGCTAAACTCTTAGCGGGATGGACGTAGGTGAGGATGCTCCAGTGATGGGGAACAAATTGGCGGCTTTCCTAATCGGGCAAATATTCCACTATTTGAAATATGGAGTATAAAGCTATCAAGATTAGCATATTGATATTGTAATTAACATTCACACTCCAGAATGAAATCAAGTTTGGCTACCATACTTCTTGCATCGGGGGCATTTGCTCAATTTTTTCAAATGGGACCCAATGATGTGGTTTTCCAACAAAAGGAAGAAGCTACTTTAGAAGAAAAATGGGATGGATTATGGCCATTCCAAGGCATCAACACCTTCGCCCATTTGGACCACCACAAGTGTTTGCTTGACCCAGAAACTACCTATGATGTTGCCTTAATCGGTGTACCATTTGATACCGCTGTTTCCTATAGACCGGGTGCTAGATTCGGTCCAAGAGCCATCAGAGCTGCTTCTCAAAGACAAACTTCCTTGAGAGGTTACAACCAAAGAGCAAACTTCAATCCATACCTGTCATGGGCTCGTGTGATCGACTGTGGTGATATTCCTGTTACTCCTGTGGATAATACTGTTGCTTTTCTTCAGATGACCGAGGCATTCAAGGAATTGTTATCTAGAAGACAATCAGTCGATTCCAAGAAAGTACCTCCAAGATACGTTGCATTGGGAGGGGACCACTCCATTTTGTTACCACACTTGAGAGCCCTTCACGAAACCTACGGAAAGTTGAACATTATCCATTTTGATGCTCATTTGGACACTTGGGCTCCAGACAAGTACCCATCATTCTGGAGTTCTGAACAATCCGAAATCAACCATGGTTCTATGCTCTGGAAAGCTCATGAAGAAGGGTTGACCTCTAAGAACAACGTTCATGCCGGTTTGAGAACCAAATTGTCCGGTTTGGAAGATTACGAAGATGATGACACTCAACATTTCCTTCGTATTCATGCTGATGACATTTGGTTAAAGGGAGCCGAATACGTCGCCAAGCAGATCTTGGATCGTGTTCCTGCTGATACCCCTACCTACATTTCCGTTGATGTCGATGTGTTGGATCCAGCCTTCACCAGTGGTACCGGAACTCAAGAACCTGGAGGATGGTTACCAAGAGAACTCATCTACATCTTAAGAGCTCTTGAAGATTTGACCTTGGTCGGTGGTGATGTAGTGGAAGTTTCCCCAGCTTACGATAATGCCGAAATTACCTCTACTAATGGTGCTCAAATTGCTTATGAATTGATTACCAGTATGGTCAAGAAGGGAAGAGTTAGCCCAGACTTGGTGGTGTCCCAGTAACTCACTAATACAGTAGATTCATCCAATATAATAATAAAACAATATCGTCAAATTATAACTTGTAGACTAATAAAGACCTATCGAGGATAACTTCAATTTACAAGGTGTTTATAACATGTGTATTAAATTAGATAAAAATCCTTCAGAGAAGGCTCCCATGTAAGTCAGCAAAAAGGATGCTTCTACTACTAGAACGCAAAGATTTTGGGAAACGACTACCGGAAAGTGATATGGTCAATCTTCTATTCCCTGATAAACATGAATTCGAACGAGATTAAAGGACAGTTGAAGACGATGGTGCTGGTGGTGCTGGTGGATATGAAATGAAATTAGATGAGCAAGGCCAAACCAACGGCAACGGCACCGGCAGCTCCGATGTTCATACCGTTAAGGTAAGCAGCATTGTCAGAAGAGTGGTGGGTACCGTTAGAGCCGTTGGAGCCGTTGGAACCGTTGGAACCATTGGCCAATCTGTTTGGTAAGAATCCAACATTACGGGAGTCTGGTTGGACATACACAGTGGTAGTGAGTGGACCCTTGGTCTTGTCGAATCTACCGTACTTGTGAGTACCACTGGTGGTGTCATCGTGGTCTCTAGAAGTCTTGTCGAATCTTCCGTACTTGTGAGTACCAGTAGTAGTGGAGTCGTGGGATCTTGAAGTCTTGTCGAATCTACCGTACTTGTGAGTACCAGTGTTGACTTCTTCCTTTTCTCTAGAAGTCTTGTCGAATCTTCCGTACTTGTGGGTACCACTGGTGGTATCTTCATGTTCTCTGGAAGTCTTGTCAAATCTACCGTACTTGTGGGTACCACTGGTAGTGTCAGCGTGCTCCCTGGAAGTCTTGTCGAATCTACCGTACTTGTGGGTCTCGGTAGAACCGGTAACAGTTACGGTGACAACTTCTCTGGTGGTGCCATCAGCGGCGGTAGCCATAGCGGCCATGGAGGCCATACCAATCACAACACTGCTCAACTTCATGATGTTACTGTAATAATGAATGGAAAGGAAATTCAGTAATTTTATCAAAAGACTCAACCAAGAAAATTGTGCTATTACCAATTTCTATGTTTGTTTTTATTGGCAGGGACTTTCGGTAACAGTGGGAGCAATTGCGAGGTTTTTTCACCGATGGGTACCTGGTTCCGGGTCTGTATGCAGTATTGTTGACAACTTCAGGTATTATTTCCGTAATAAGCCAGGGGTGGCTCCGGGATTATGGTTATAATGTCGTTGACGACATGCGACATTGATCCCCACGACCTGGTGTTTTCCCCAATGTAGCGCATTTATCGCCCGATTAGGCCAGCCGGCCCTGCCGCCACCACTGTCCCTCCACGAGTCCCCGCTATTGCCGAGGTATTCCGCTTGTAATTTGGCCCCATCAGGATATCCCCGAGCTAATCTCGTGGGCTCTCATTGCTTTTTCGGACCGTTGTTTCCAGTGATGTAATCTATCTACTGCTCGTGCCGCAGCTGGGTGGGTTCGGATAGGCAACGAAACTGAATACGAAACTTGACAACAGAAGATAAACGGAGTTTACACGTAAGGAATATTCTTCCTGCTATTCCTCTTTAGCACCCAACTCACAAACCCTATTAATATGCGGGCATTACATATTTATTTGTGATTACGTAATCACCAGCATAATGAAAAATTCCCTCGCTTACTAAATTGGTGATCACGAAAGGCTGTAAGCATAGATTGGAAAGTGACAGAAAAGGGAACTTCGTATTTTTCCAGGGGTTCCACTATACAACTCCTACGGAGTTTAACATTTAAACTTTGATAAATTGCAGGATTGGTGCCGAGAAATCGAACTGTACCTTCCTATTGTTAAACAAGTGTGTGCAACCAAATAGTTCCTACTATGATCTCATTTGCTTTGGTCCTTTTATGGTTTTAATTGTAATTTAACAAATTTTATAAAATTTGACATTTAGCTGAGGTAAGTTGACCTGGTATTTCCTGGAAATTTAATACTACTCAACTATTTTGAGAGTAAATTGAAGCTTTTTAAATCACTTCATAGTAAAATATAAGTCATAGTGGACAATGCTCATTAGAACTAACGAAACCAACGTCTTAAGTATAGTTGAGTCATATGCAATTTAACTCTGTACATTTGTATTCTACTATTCTGCCTACAACCTCACTGAGAAAAATCGTGTATTATGAGAGATTCAACTATATAGAAATAGAGATATGATGAGAGATGCAGAATGGAGTGATACAAACGAACCACTCCGGGGATAAACCATTAGAGAAGAGAGATTAGTTTATGAGATATCAAATAAGAAATGTTTCCAGTCAGTCAATGTATTCAGAAATTGAAGTTTTGTTGCTGGTTAGAGTCGACTCCAAAACCGTACGCATCACCGTATGCTTGAGGAGCAAGAACATCGTCGTCAAGTTGTTCATCGTCTTCAGAGAAGTATTTTGCAATGATATTGTAAGCCTTTTGGTAAATCTTTTCATTGTTGTTACTTTGACATTCGAAAATCTTATCCATACCACCAGCTTCTTCGATATACAATGCATTTTGATTAATCGAAGCTCCTGAAGCATCTCTATCCAATTCACCCATCTTCAAGATGTTTTCTAATGAATCTAAAGTGACTTCAATAATCTTGGTGTCAGCCACAGCTAACAAGTCACATAATGGCTTGATACAGCCTTGAGAAACCAAATAACGGATTTGATCTGGTTTAGATAAACCCCCTGAAGAAGCATTAGAAATAGCCCAACAAGCTTCTTTCTTGGTCTTATAGTCTCCAGTAGCTAATAATTTGATGATTAAAGGAATCAAATTAGCTTCAATAACGGCTTGAATTTGATCGATATTACCAGCAGTAATGTTAGAAATGGTCCAACATGCTTCTTTACGGATGGTTTCCTTTGGAGAATGTAACAAAGGTGCCAAAGCTGACAAAACACCTGCATTGATAACAAGTTGAGTTTGTAAGTCGGTACCAGTCACGATATTACCAATGGCTCTTAAAGCAGGAGTTTGAACTAAAGTAGATTCATGTCCCAACAATTCAACAAGACGGCTTGGGATTCTAGCATCAAGAACAGCTTGAATGGCCTCAGTGGTACCATCAGATAAATAAGAAACTGCCCAACAAGCATCGACCAAAGTTTCAGGGTCAATAGAATAGATCAATTTAGCAAGAACAGGGATGGCCAGTTGAACGATGTTCCAATCTGGTTGAGGGTTCTTTCCTCTACACAAATTAGACAAGGTCCAGGTAGCGGTTCTGATCAAAGACATTTTGGTGCTGTTGAACAAGTTCAACACAGGACCCATGGCGCCACAAGCCAATACATAGTCTCTATAGTTAGCAGAATCACCCGCAACATTACCCAAGGCCCAAATAGCTTGTTCTTTGACTTCAAACGAGTTGGAATAGAGCAACTCCACAAACAAAGGAACAGCATTGGCTTCAACCACCACCCGGGTTTGTTCACTGTTACCAGAGGCAATATTGGTCAAGGCCCAAGCAGCCTCTAATTGCAACATTTGAGGGTGAGAATCCTTCATGAACTCCACCAATGTTGGGATCACGCCTGACTGGATGACCAAATCGATGGGTGGGTTGTGTTCACGACTCAAGATCTGTCTGAACTTGACGGTAGCATTTAATTGGCTGTCGAAGTCGTTCTGTTGGATTTGTTCGATCATTTTAGGCAAATCTTGTTGCAACTTGCTGTAGAACAGGTTTTCATCATTGTTCTGTTGGGCGAAATCCTCATCTTCGTCCTCTGAATCGTTGTTATTGTCAGTAAAGTTACGTCTCTTGGACAACACTTCTTCACGCTTTTGCTTTCTTAAATCGACTTGATGATTCTCCCTTCTTCTTCTTAATTCATCACTTTGGAATCTGCCTTTATTCTTGAAGTTGGTACGACGGTACTCAGGAATGAATCTATTGGTGGACTCGTTCTCCATGGTGTTGATATTAATGAAGATGTTGTTGATTGCCCTCAAATTTTTATTTCATCGCGCTGGCGTGTGAGGCACCATCACTAGAGCGAAGTAAAATAGTTGAATAGTAAAATAGTAAAATAGTAAAATAGTCGCAATAGCCTGAAGAGTCTTACCAATTCACCAACTTAAGGACCTTTTTACCAACAGTTATAATAAGATTTGGGACCATCACTACCATGATACTATCGCTTGCATCGAAACATACCAGGTCATTTCTCCCTGGAATCGGGCAAATCGGGCGCGTTTTGAGTATTCAAAGGCTGTTCACAGTCACCACTTACAATCACATCCAGCACAAGGGAAGTTTCCGATCTTCAGATGCTACGGTAGAATCGGATGAAATCATCTCTGATAATAACCCTTGGTCGCCAACGCTATACAACGATACTGTCTATGTCAACAAGCCAGGATCGTTTCGTGCTACCGCACTCCCTGCTAACTACCGTCTTTCCTATGGTTCTCTCTACGAAGCACCTGGTGCCAAGTATGTGGCGGTGTTGAAACGTCTCACGTTGTCTTTTGCAGTGTTGGGGGTCTACGGAGCCAAATTGTTTTACGAATCTACCCAGTTCGATGACATTTACTCTTTGATCACCCTCTTCTCATGTGGTGTTCCTGCGGTGTATGTCCAGTACAAGACCAAGGATTATGTTACAAGAATCTTCCGTTTGTATGACAAGGACAAGCCACAGACATTGGAGAACTTGGTGCTGGACGAAAAGCTCATTCTCGAGAAGTTGAATGCCACCGGTGGAAAAACATACAATACGTTGTTACAAGTGTCAAACAATAAGCTGTTGCAAATAAGTCCTCAAGGTAACTTTTGGACACCATATGCTACATGGAAGGAAGTGGACCCGGAAACAAATACTCCAAGAGTGCATTACGTGGTGGATAATATGGGAGGATTGAAGATGGATCGTCTCTGGGGCATCATAGAGCATAATTCTGACATCAATAATGGAAGATACATTGAAGACTCTGGCAAGGAAGATCATGAATAATCTCACTTGGTTTGACTCCTTATTTTCACCTTGTATATACAAGATCACCCTGATTCGTGTCAAATACAACCAAAAAACTGTTAATAACCCGTTAATTTTTCAAATCATAAAAGAATGTGGTATAAGTATTCTCATGAAACTCATAATATAACTTCTAAGAGAATAACTAGTTGGCAAGAGTGAAAGAAGCTGAAGGACTATCCACTTACATGTTCGTTAAGGAATAGAATTCATAGTGTCTGAATCTAGACCTATCACTAATAATGTTTAAATTCATTTTAAATCTTGACACATAAATCCATAAATTCCAGAATAATATATCCAACTTCATCATATTTATCTAACGCGCTCTCATACTCCAATTGATCTCCATCTATTCAACTTACCAAAATGAATCTCATGAATGAAAAGATCCTTACTACACAATCTTCCCATTTGAGTGATTCACATTGGAGCATCACATCCATAGATACTTCGTCTTGTTAATAGAATTCATATTCATAGATTGTAATTTCCGTAGAATCACGTTTCTTCATTCTGTATTAAAGAGAATCAAAACTTCTGCAAATGTTGAAACCACCAAATAACTAACCAAATGACACTGCCCGTTCCTTTCCATCGATCCCCAACTTCCATTATCGTCTATATCTCATCTGATCCAATCACAGCCGTGTCCTCAGCATGTGGAGGATCTTCTCCGACTTCGATAGACTATGTGCAGGATCATAGATACCAGGTTAAAGTTGTAGTGGCAACAAAGTGTTCTAGGCCTGATCTAATTCACCAAAGTTTCATGGTAGGGTACGAGTCATGTAGAGATTTTTGGGGGAGCAGTTTACAGGTTCAAGTTGCCTTGGCCCAATTTGTTGTGGGGGTTTCCCCGCCTGTTTCGAGCTTTTGCCCAGCTTAGGTGTCACTAAATTACGGATATTTCTGGCGGACCAAATTTACCCAAAATGATACCGCACCGCGTCGTCCACGACCTCTAGTGAGGAATTGGTGATCTATAGTGAAGATACCAGCACCAACCGAATGGAGTAAGCCATTAACCACCACAGCCCATCATGATGTCATCAGTCAGTTCCCACCATCACAGATCACTGAAGAAAAAGCCAAAGCCAGAAAAAGACGACAGATCTACCGAAGATGACGAATCCTCCCAGCAAAATGAAGAAGAACACGAGGACCATCATGCAAAGAGTCTTAAGGATGCCAAACTGAAGAAGCCTAGAAAGCTCGCAGCAACCATCACAGACCCAGAGACCCAAAACAACACCAGACTCAATGCATTGTTGTATCATACCAGCACCGATTCGGTGGACATGTACAAGCTCGAGAACAATTCATCCGATCTCCTTGGTAGACTCTACTACGATGATTACGATTCCGAATCGGTCACTTCACCACTCATGTCAGGGGGCCAGACTCCTCTCATGTCGCCCACCAGCAGTGGAGGCCTATTCAGTACCTTGGGTCAGAGTGGAACCGCATCGGCAGATCACTTTCAGGCTCGTTTGGCGCAAATCAGTTCTGCTGGATCTACAGGAATGGGTCCAAGCCACTCGTCATCCTCATCAAGTTTAACCCGTCCAGATCTCTTACGACTCAAGTCTCTTGAAAGAGGTGTTTCGTTCGATACTTCGACCGATGATCATAGACGTTCCTTCACAGTTAAGGTCAAGCATGCTCAATTCAAGTTTAGAAGAAATAACAAGACTTACCTTACGGGGTTTAACAATGATCAGGAATCCATGAAGGCCATTGAATGGCTCTTCGATGAGATGGCTATCAATGGAGATACCATCATTATTTTACAGGTATTAGATGAAAAACTTCATGATCGGGTTGATAAGCACCAGGTCAATAAAGCGTTGCACAAGATCGAGTTATTGAATTCCCATTTTAAGAAAGTTCAGATTGTTTTTGAAGTTGTAATTGGAAAACCTCAGAAATACTTAAAATCAGCCATTGATGAATACAATCCTCAAATGATGTGTATCGGTACTCATCATGCTAATAAAGACTATCATAAGTCCTTTTTATCCAAATCTTCATTTTCAAAGCATTTCTTGGAATGTGCCTTAGTTCCTGTGATCGTGGTTAAACCCACCTACAATCATGTGGAATACTTGGACAATCCCATTGATTCTGAGGATTATTTCCTTAAATTGATAAAGAACATTGACATCAACCCCCACACCCAGGTGCGTGAGAAGTCTAAACGCATGCTGAAGCTCAATCCGTTAAGTCCCAACTCTTCTAGACCAAGCTCATACACTAACCTTTCAGCTTTAGCCCAAGAACGTGATCGTCATCATCCTGTTGAAGATGAGAGAGGACGTTCAGAAGCCGGATCTCCATCTGATTCGGGATCTCGTTCTAGATCAACTTCCCGTTCAACTTCAAGATCTACCTCAAAACTGAGAGGATTTGCAAAATTTTTCCATCATCATTGATCGTTATACATTTCAATTCTCATTGATTGCTGTGCCTGAAATTTTTTCATTTAAACGATTCTCTCCTGCATCCTTTCTAGTTTCTATCCTAATCATTTTCCATTCAACTAACACTCAAATTACCCTTCGTTGCCCCTCATTTCCCCGTCATTTTATCCTCATTAAAGGTCCGATCTCACCCGGAACGATCGCATGACTTGCATCCTATTGTGTAGGAATTGATTAGATGCACCTGCATATACTGCGTCATCCGATCCCCAGACTTGGCTCTGGCTCGGTGATCTTGAAAGAAGACTACCATTCATCTCCCACAGTTTCATCCTTATTAACATCATTTCAACATGTCTAGAAGAGTCTTGGGCAATAAGGCCATCTTGGTCATCGATGCAGCTTCTTTAGCTATAGGTTCTTGGGGTCTTCATGAGAATATGACCACCGCCGTTCTTCCTGAAAATTTATCCAAAGCAGGTCACTGGCAGTTCTTGACTCATTTGGCACTCTTATTCTCCCTTGTGGTGTTCGGGTTGGGTTTCTTGGCCCACCTTTTCCATAGCAAGTCCTTATATAACTTGAAAAATGCCCTTCATCCAGTGGGCTTGGCCTTGGAATGTATTGTGGCAGGTGTCTATTGGCCTTTGAGACTCTTTTTCTTGAAGCTTTTAGTTCAAGACGGCAGAATACGTATTCCTATGGACATCGACTTGGCCATCCATTTATTACCAGTGGCTTCCTTGTTGGTTGATTACTTGGTATTTATGCCTAGATGGACCATCAGAAATTCCACTGCTTTGGGGTTGATTGTGTTCTTAGCAGCATCTTATTACAAATATTTAAAGGAAATCATTGATATCGAAAGTGGAGCTACTTATCCATATGCATTTTTGGACGTGGAAACCGAAGGTCAACGTATTGCTGTATTCGGTGTGATTGGAACATTGGCCTTTTTGCAGTTTTTATTTTGCAGAAAGTTATATGATTGGATCGTAGGAAAGACCGAGGATTTAGACTCTCGTATAGATGGAAAACTTGAAGAGTTTCAATAAAATCTATATATTTTAACAAAACAATATTTCATAATTTTGTAAAATCTCTGATATGTAGTTAAGGTTAAAAGAGCTTGGATACACCGTTGGCAGCTTTTTCTATGAAATAATTCATGCAACTTAAGCCACTCTGCAGCACTAACCAAATCATTCTTTCCTTAAATGAGGCTTTATTCAAGAAAGGATATGGATAAGTGGTGATACCATCATTGTGAACAAACATATGGAGATCGATGGCAAGGAAGTACATGGTTAAAAATCCCGAGGATATCACTGAAGACAGAAAGAAGCTCATTTGCGGTCTTCTATCGAGTAACAAATAAATATAAGGGAAAAGAT
Source organism: Suhomyces chickasaworum (assembly GCA_030568495.1). NCBI lineage: Eukaryota > Fungi > Ascomycota > Pichiomycetes > Serinales > Debaryomycetaceae > Suhomyces > Suhomyces chickasaworum. The sequence continues at coordinate 236,168 of JAJMGF010000019.1, read as the reverse complement.
GAATTTTGAGCTCGAATACCAAGTCAAATGGAAATGTTTCGATATTCAAGTACAGTGGGAAAAAGAAAATCAATGACCAGTAAGTTGTTGTGACCACAAATTCCAAATTCGATGCCAAATGATGCCAGTAGTTCAACAAGGACGATTCTAATGAAAGGAAGTAACACAGGGTTGATGCTAATATGTATGTAACCGTAACAAATAGACTGACATTGGTAAGGAATTGGAAGTTACCTCCACTTTCCAAATGAGGTGGCAATTCAAGGGTGAATGTTTGAATGGTTCCTAGAGCAAGGTAGAATGCAATAATTGCTCTGAGAAGTCTATTCACAGTGAGGCCTTTGACTTTCAACATGGTATCGATGCTATCTTAGATTTATCAACAGATTAATTGTATGTGCGAAAAGTTTAACGATGATTAAGTAAGCCACAACCGAATTCAGGTACCAAATACCAGCATGAACAAAATTTGACCTATGTTAATAAAAGCAAAGAAAGATTACCTTTCAGTAATTTGTGGACTGTTTAATATTTGTGGAACATAATGGTCCATTCAGTTGAGCATACTGTAAAATTATCACACCTTGTCACTAAAATAGATTAGTTATTCCGAAATCATTTGATCAATCCTCCCCGACGTAAACTTTCATTGCTTACATTGATGATATGTCGGAACCGCAGCCCGCCCAAGGGGCTGCCGCCATACCATCTCGTCACAATCACCAACACGTTGCAGATATTTCTTTGGAGCAAGACTTGGTCCAAAATCTTGATTCCAGCCCCCTTTTCTCCGTTATCTTGATAACCCTGTTGAACGCCTTCATAGTCGCTGCCTTTCGGAGTTCCTGTTCTCCAAGCTATAATGTGGGGATGTGACGCTTTGCTAATGTTCTTATGTGTTGCCAAAAGTTCATTTAGCACCCCAGGAATTTCTGATGCCAGGTTTATTGGCACAAATCGCCCTTGAAACCGAGATTTTCTATCGGTCAATACCTCCGACTCGTTCCATTTGGTCGTTGAAGTTCCATAACATCTATAATATGTCGATTTAGGTTGATTTGAACCCATCACATCTAAGGGTAGCCATCTCAGATGATGTGATAACGGTGAAAATAAGTAGTTTTTGGGTATTCTCATAATATAGTTAAAGGATATAGACACTAGAGGTCTCAAAACAAGCCCACAATTGCCAAACATCGGGGGTTCACTCCGATTGTCTCACAACTGAAGTGAACTCCACTATTTCCTAAACAGCTGTCTCATTGCAGCCAGGATTGAAGGGAACCAACCTGCACATAGCCCACAAAAATCGACGAAAAAAATCCCTAGTGAAGTTCCTAACTAGAAGACCAACGGTATCATGATTTACTTGAAGACTTTATTGAACGTGATAGACAACTCCGGAGCCCAAGTGGTGGAGTGTATCAAAGTGTTGCGTCACGGAGCCCACAACTTTGCCAAAGTGGGAGATGAAATCACCGTTGTGGTGAAAAAGGCCAAACCATTACAAGCTGAAATCACTGGACAAGCCTCCAACAATCGTGTTAAAAGAAGAGATATTTGTCGTGCTATTGTGGTGAGGACGAAGGCTCCATTCAGAAGACCGGACGGTTCTGTTATCCGTTTCGACGACAATGCCTGTGTGTTGGTGAACAAGAGTGGTGATCCATTAGGTACCAGAGTTTCGTCTGTTGTTGCCAAAGAGTTGAGAGAGTTAGAATTCAACAAGATCGTGTCTCTTGCTCCCAAGACTTTCTAAACATCCATCGAATCTTGCCCACCAGGGCCGATGATCTACATTTTGGTGGATGGTCCAAAACCAAAGTTTTAGCTGGTACTAGATGCTAGCGTCCTGTACATACATTGTTCATTATCATTCATATCATGCTATATTGTAAAGGCCCCTATGACACTCTCCAACAGCGAGATCAACTCGTTCATGTTATTGGAGTTCACAGTGTTCATGGGAGTGCTATTAATCATTTCGTTGGTGGTTTCCAACAATTCCGAGAAACTTTGCTTGAGGTTGGGCTTTGTGATGTTCAATATCGAGGTTAAATAAGTTTGAAGTAATGCAATAGATTCCTCGGGAGAATTGGCTCTTCGGTCCACCGAGGTAAGTGACTCATAAGTATCATTGAGTGTTTGGTCTCGCTCACTCCGACTGTAGTCTACCGACACATCATATCGGAAGCTTCCACTACCGCCATCTATGGTGGTATTTCTGTGTCTTCTATGATCATTTGGAGAAGCAGAATAGGTGTTTTCACTATGTTTGCGGATAGGAGTCCTTTCCAATTTTCTCTCCAATTTGACCAATAAGTCGGTAAGCTTGTAATGAACCATTCCAAATTGCTGGCCGGTATCTTCCGATTTTTCACCTTTTAGGTGTTCTAATTTGGTGCCTATCAAGTTCAATTGACCTATGCGATTGTCTAGTAGTTGATCTTGGTTTGCAAGAAGCTCACTCAATTCCTTGATTTGAGAAGAGAACGAAGTTTTCTCTTCCACTTCAAAGTGACCCTTGGTTCCAGACTCAGGGGGCGTGATCATATTGAAGTTCAATGGAAGAACCTTTAGGTATCCATCTAGTGACGTTTATCAACCTTAGTTAGTGACTCGTCAGCCGCGCGTAACCTTCAGCACCCTACGTACTCCTCAGCACAGCCCACGAGTATTCTACCATACGTGGAGGGAAATTTTTTTAACGTATCACCCAATACACCAAACCGTCATGGCTGCTGTTGAAGACATCAAAGAACAGGTGAAGGCCTTGAACGTCGATGAAAAGGCCCAGAAGCCTCAAGAAAAGGCCCAGCCTAAGCCAAAAAAGGAAAAGAAGGCTGCTGCCCAATCAAAGACTCCATTATACTTGGACCCACAACCAGCGTTTATCGATGAGCGTGTCAAGATGTTTGATGAATTCAAGGCCAAGTACGATGCTGAGTTCGCTGCCAAGGAGCGTAAGCCAATTTCCATCACCTTAAAGGATGGTACCGTGAAAGAAGGTACTTCTTTTGAGACTTCCCCAATGGACATTGCATCTCAAATTGGTAAGTCATTTGCTGAAAGACAAGTGATCTCCAAGATCGATGGTCAATTATGGGATTTGACCAGACCTTTGGAAGGTGACGTGAAGTTGGACTTCCTTGATTTCGAGCACCCAGAAGGTAAGGCCGTTTTCTGGCACTCTTCTGCCCATATTTTGGGTGAAGCTTGTGAATGTCACTATGGTAGTCATTTGTCCCACGGTCCACCAACCGAAGACGGTTTCTTCTATGACATGTCCATCAACAACGGTGAAACCGCCGTTTCCCTGGCTGACTTCACCAACTTGGAACAAGTTGCAACCAAGGCCATTAAAGAAAAGCAAAAGTTCGAAAGATTGGAACTTTCCAAGGAAAATTTGTTGAAAATGTTCCATTACAACAAGTATAAGGTTAAGTTCATCAGTGACAAGATTCCAGATGGTACCTCTACCACCGTTTACAGATGTGGTCCATTGATCGACTTATGTGTTGGTCCTCACATTCCTCACTCCGGTAGAATTAAGGCTTTCAAAGTGTTGAAAAACTCTTCCTCTTACTTCTTAGGTGATGCCACCAATGACTCCTTGCAAAGAGTCTACGGTATCTCTTTCCCAGACAAGAAGTTGATGACCGACCACTTGAAGTTTTTGGCTGAAGCTGCTGAAAGAGACCACAGAAAGATCGGTAGAGAACAAGAATTGTTCATCTTCAACGAAATGTCTCCAGGTTCCGCTTTCTGGTTGCCACATGGTGCTAGAATCTACAACACCTTGTGTGACATGTTGAGAACTGAATACAGAAGAAGAGGATATGAAGAAGTCATCACTCCTAACATGTACAACTCTAAGTTGTGGGAAACCTCTGGTCATTGGGGTAACTATAAGGAAAACATGTTCACCTTTGACGTTGAAAAGGAAACCTACGGTCTTAAACCAATGAACTGTCCTGGTCATTGTTTGCTTTTCAAGTCTAGAGAAAGATCATACCGTGAATTGCCATGGCGTGTTGCCGATTTCGGTGTTATTCACAGAAATGAATTCTCCGGTGCTTTGTCTGGATTGACCAGAGTTCGTCGTTTCCAACAAGATGATGCTCATATCTTCTGTACTGTTGACCAAATCGAGACTGAAATTGCTGGTGTATTTGACTTCTTGCAAAAGGTTTACGGTATCTTCGGCTTCGAATTCAAGATGGAGTTGTCTACTAGACCAGAGAAATACGTTGGTGAATTGGAGACCTGGAACAAGGCTGAAGCCAAGTTGGAAAATGCATTGAACCAATTCTTGGGTAAGGGTAACTGGGAATTGAACCCAGCTGATGGTGCCTTCTACGGTCCAAAGATTGATATCAAGATTAGTGACGCTTTGAACAGATGGTTCCAATGTGCTACCATCCAATTAGATTTCCAATTACCAAACCGTTTCGAATTGGAATACAAGTCTGAGACCAATGATAAGGGAAGTGCTGTTTCTAGACCAGTTATGATCCACAGAGCTATTTTGGGATCAGTTGAAAGAATGACAGCCATTTTGACCGAGCATTTCAAGGGTAAATGGCCATTCTGGTTGTCACCAAGACAAGTTTTGATTGTTCCAGTTGGACCAAAGTACTACGACTACGCTCAATCTCTTCAAAAGAAGTTGAACGACGAGCACTTCTTCTATGCTGACGTTGATGTTTCTGGTAACACCTTACCAAAGAAGGTTAGAACCGGTCAACTTTACAAGTACAACTTTATCTTCATTGTTGGTGCTGAAGAAGAAGATTCCAACAGTGTTAACGTTAGAAACAGAGATATTCCAGAAGACCAAGGTAAGAATGCCATGGTTAAGTTTGATGATGTCGTCCAGCAATTGCTCAAGTTGAGAGATGAGAAGAGAAGCGACAACAAGTTAGTTTAAACTCGTCAACAATCATGTGTGTATGCCCACACCTGTAATTAGATAGCTGAACATAACCAACCATTCAGGCTTAATGATATCAACGGAGATGAATAATATTCTTTGTAGTCTATTTGTATTTAAGTAATAACGGGCGATCATAGATATGTCAGCGGATATGGAGATAAATATCCTGACAAATGATACATTGAATGAGTCAATACCAATATCATCAAGTAACCTGAACAATAGAATAAATTAATAGAATACATAAAGAGATTTGTTAACTTTAATCTTTAATCTTAATCTTTTATCTTAATCTTTTATCTTAATCTTTTATCTTAATCTTTTATATTACTCTTTCTTTCTCCTGTTACTCTTCTTTGATTAGTCTTAGGGTAACTTACAGATGATAAATCTTATGGGATAACTTCCTAGATCATGGAAATCAGATTAATTTCCAGATGAATTTCTAAAATCCATCAACCCTCCTGCTTGGAATTTCAACATACTCAAACATGAATTTATTGCTCAGTCTTTTTCTTGTTAGCTTTGCTTGCTATTTTGTTCTCAAACCTTTTACTTACGCGCACTAAATTACCTGATAATTATCATCACTATTAATCATGACAGAACCAACATCAACATCACCAGGCTCCAAGTCGGAGAATCCTTTGTTAGAGAGACTCAGTCCAGCTCAATTTGATGCCAGTGTCAAGTTTTACGAAGCTGATCAGGCCCTCAACACTACCGATAGAGAACAAATAGCAAATGACCTTTTCAAAGCCTTGACCACCTCTACATTGGTAGGACTAGGAGCAAGTCTTGTGGGGTTGTTCACTCCTACCATAATATCACGTATGAGAGGTGCACCACAATCAACTCCCATCAATGGACAATTGACTCCCTTGAAGCCACGGTTACACAAGCCTTTCCTCTCGTTCATGTTGGGACTTGGTTCACTCATGGTGGTGAACCAACAGGCTGCGAAGTACCAATTTTCCCAAAAAATCAACCAATTGGAAGATGGAACCAGATCAAGAGAATCGGCGGTGTGGAAAGCCATGGATTATCATCAAGCGGGTATGTTTTATGTTTACTACCGTAAGACTGCGGAGGATTCTACTTTCATCATCAACGACCCCAGAACGTTTACCAAACAAACACAGCATGAAGTACATTTCCACCCACCCAAGAAACCAGTCAAAACCAATGAGACAGATGTAAAACCTCATTGGGAAGAGATCCGTCGTGCCAATGGGTTTATAGAGCCAGAACCCGTCAAGGAAGATGAAAGTTCATCGGGTGGGATTTTGAGTAAATTGACCGGTTCAGGCGATGTTTCAGATTCAGTTAATACTACAGACTCCACAGAAACCAATGATGCTCCTAAATCGGCATGGGAAGCCATCAGAAACAAGAGCAAATGAACATTTGTTAGTTCATTGATGGCTCTTGTGACATTGACACCAGCCTGGAAAATCTAGGGTCAACCCAAAGTTACACCCAAGCAAACAATTCAAACAATTCAAACAATTCAAACAATTCAAACGATCCAGACCATCCAATCCAATTTAATTAAGCTAATTATCATGTAGATATTCAGTGAATCGTATACCAGGTCTTTACCTAATTGGTTCGCAAGAGTTTCACTACTCTCGCTAGACACTCGGTAATTTTAGTGAGACTCCTTTATTAATGGTGGTAGGTATAGCGACAGGTCACCCACAACACACGCGCATTCTCCCTACAACCTCCGCCACTACCACCCTCACGGTAATACCTCACAGTTTCACCACTGTATACAGGCGAACACGTAAATCAACACTCTTTCCTCTACACCACCATCACCTTATCATGGACGCCTTCAGTGACTCAGGAGAGTTATACAACATACGTAACCAGTTCTTCACCAACCAACACCAAAAGGTCAAGGGATACTCGGTTGATCAATTTTCCGCCGAACACCAATTGAAGGTATTGGAATATCAAATCAGATCCACCATTTCGTTGGGACAAGATGCCTCCGAATTGATTGAAGCAGGAAAGTCCCAATTTCCTGACAACGAGTCGTTGTTCCAATTGTTGAGTGCTTTGAACGACTTGAAATCGTTCGGTGTGGATGATTCCACCTACTTTGATGATGTCAAAGAAGCCACTTTTGAACTTCAAGCCATTCTGACCGCTGTTTACTTGGTGAAATATCATAAGGATGTTGACGAGGCTATTAACTTGTTAACCAAGTACATCGACACATATGCCTCCAAGAAATTCAATGAGTTAGAAGTCTACTTAGTGTTGATTCAGTTATACTTGTCACAAGGTAACTTTGCTGCTGCCAACAAGCTTTTTACCACATTGGAGAAGTTCCCTGATTCCACTAGAGACAGCATTATCTACCAAGTGATGGAATCGTGGTTGCTTTCCATCAAGGGTGAATCAGATAACATAAGCAATGCCTACTACTTTTATGACGAGTTGTTATCTACCGACTTTGATGAAGACACCCAAGGTAAATTCAAGATTCTCAACGTGTTATTTGTCTTGACCATCCAATTGAAGCATTACCCAGAGGCGCAGGAATTGTTGTCACAAATCAAGGCTTTGAACCCAAAGCCAAATGGTGACTTCATCGCCAATCAGATCACTTACGATTATTTGATCAATAACGGTTCCAATGTTCCCCAACTATTGTCCGAATTGAAAAATGCCGATCCAGATCATCCAACCTTAAACGATTTAAAGGATATCAATGCTAAATTTGATGAAGTAGTTCAAAAATATAAAACTACAGCTTAATTTAAAATAAACAATTTGAAGCTATACAATTATATAACAGCCATACCTGTACAATTAGTTTAAACGAAGTAAATTACTCATCAACCTTAACCACTTCTCCTTCTTCGTTCAACTTCAAACCTTCAGCAAGTAATCTCTTTTCGATTTCTTTCAACTCATTCTCTCTCTCCAATAATTCCTTTCTCTTGTTGATTAAATCTTGATGAACTCTTTCTTCAAACTTCTTTAATCTTTCTTCTTCAAGCTTGATTTGTTCTTCCTTCATAAGGTATGATGATTCTTCGTCTTGTCCATCACTTCTAGCAACTTCAGACTTTTCACCATCTTTATTTCCAACATATTGGAATTGTTTACCGGATAATGCTTCAGTTCTATAATTTTCATAGATCAAATCATGAGTTAATTCCTTGAATTCATTCAAATGGGTGATCAACAACACATTCTTTAAGATGGTAAAATCATTAACTTCTGGATTTTCAATGTTGATAGGCTTGGTGTTTATTGGGTTCAAAACTCTTAGTTTCAATAAGTCTTCATCTTCATTGGGGTTTTCTTGATAATCATTGGCCCCAATTATAGCAAATGGAACTAAAGAATTTAAGTATTTGTTATACTCAATAATCTCATCATCAATGTAGTCCAGCTCATATTCATATTCATTGAACTTGTAATAGTTGATTCCATAATTGTTAAGATCTTCCAAGATCAATTGCTTGTTCAATTGTAATTCTTTAGGGGTCAAAGAATCGGCTTTGGCAATAACTGGTATAATGTTGACCAAGTTATTAACATGCAACATGAATTTAACGTCAATCTCCGACAACCCGTGTCCGGTAGGGTTGATCATATAAATCAAAACGTGGATTCTACCATCTTTGAATCTAGGGTTACGTTTGACTCGAGATTCTTCCAATAATACTTCATCATATTGATGTCTTATGAAATCAACCACAATCTTGAAGTCTTCATCACAGTTGATCAGGTTGGCAAAGTTGGGGGTATCGATAATGTTTAACGAGATCTTGTGGCCTTCATTGTCTTCCAACTCGACGTTTTCATGTCTTAAGGTTAATTTCTTGGTGAATGGATCTTGGTTAACTGTCAGGGAAGTTGGAACAATAGAGTTCCCACCACAAAGGGTATTTATTAAGGTGGATCTTCCTGATCCACTTTCTCCGATGATCATGGTAGAGAAGTTGATGGATTTCTTTAACGTCTTTCTCTTACGCAATGCTGCCGAAGAAGCGTTGTTCTCCATCGAGTAATTGAATGACATGCTGAACTGCACTAAAAGTCAAGTTTCCGAAAGATTCTGGTGGATTTTACGAGGTTGACACACGGGGTATGACGCTTTGATTGGTAGATCACACTTAAAAACTTGATTTGGCTTGAAATATCTTAGATCGTTGGCCAATGTGTAGTGAATTCGTGTTTTGATACTCACCATTTTTTCAAAACACGTCTCGCGAATAACCTGTAAATTAATTGACGGTGCTCGTCTGTAGTGCATGTTACGGTAAATTGCGTGTTATTAACCGAGTGGCAGGTTGAAGTATACATGAAGGAAACGAAGCTAATGAAGGAGAAGAAGGAAATGGAAAAGGTGTAGAAAATAAGTGAATAAAGTAAATAATAGAAATGTCATAATCATGAGATACAGTGATTAATCCGAGATGGTGTTGCGATGGACTACCCAGAGCCCGGCGAGTTTCAATCTCTCGAATAGCCCCCACCACAGCCAGTACCAATAGGTTGATCGATCCACTTTTGTCTCCAATTAGCGATATTGAGTATCTGTACTGAACTCGATACCGAGGTGATAGCAGGCCACCAAGAAGGAGGGAGAAAGCGCGGTTACAGCTCGGAGTAGATAGAGGATCAGTCTCTACAATACAGTAGTTTAGCGAAAAGACCATATGAGACGTGATGGAACATAATAGGAATATTCATAATGAGCCCATAATGAGCCAATGACATAACTAAGATGAAACCCAATGTAGATTTCAGTTCCCATGTACTCAATTAGTCAATTAATCAATTAGTCAATAACTTTCTCTGACCATGATCTCATGGTGGAGTCAATAGCTAACTCTGACTTACTGGTTACACCAAAGGTACCCTGCCGTAATTCTCCATTAGCATCTACTTTATCAGCAAAAAGTAAACTAGTCATAAACTAGTCACAAGTAAACGAGAAAAGACTTTTCTACAAGTTTCAATCATATGCCAAACCGTTATATTTAGATTCTTTAGTAATTTTGTTCAAGTTGTATACTTAATTGTGCTTGATCTTGTTAATGGCCTTACCATAATCCACATCATCTTGTCCAAAAACCACACTGAGACCAATGATTGACCATGCAGGGAACCAACCGAAGAAGATAACGTACCAAGTCCAACATTGGAGTTGATGCCATGAAGTCAATAATCCTCTCATTAATCCAATGGCACCACTTTCAGTATCCAAATAACTTCCAAAGAGTACCAATAAGAAGAAAGGATTTGAAATTAACAAACATAAACTGATTTTGATTTGAGCCTTGTTTTCATGAACAAATCCCAAAAGGTTAGATAATGGATCTTTTTGTTTAATTTGAGATTTCTCTTCCTTGAGTTGACGACGAACCTTTTCTTCCAATGCAGTAGCAGTTAATGGTTGAATGAAAGTAAGTGGTACTGTCAAAATACCAATAAGAAGGGCCAATGCAAAATGAACAATAAGTAATGTCATTACCAATAACGAGATGAAAAACAATGAAGATGAGATCAATCCGTATTTCGTGGCCATATTAAATCTCCTCTTTAAATTGAAAAGTGGTGCAATTGATATCAACAAGGCTATCACCACAAGAGTAAACAAAATCTGCATCACTGTCAAGTCCAAATGTTCATCTTGAGAATTGTAGATAGCTAAATGAGGCAAAACTAAACCCAAGCATACCAACAAAAATTCTGTTCCAAAGAAAATGGAAATAATATTACTGATATTTGCATAATATGCTTCAGAGTTGACTCCACTATTAAGCATACATCCTAAAGAACTGAAAGCAAATGCAACTGAAACCAACACCGCAGCTGGTAAGTAAGTTCCGATGGAAACAAAGTTCTTGGATGAAAGCATCAAATAGAAGAAGAATGACTGGTGGAATTTCTCCAACAAATTGTTTACTGATCTGAAGGTCGAATCCACCACTCTACCCAACTGAGTAACATCCGCCGGACCATTTGAACCTTTAGCTTTAATAGTAATGGCCTGAATCTGCCATCCTGAGAAGGCCTCACATCCTGGGCTTCTTCTGCTTAACCCAGCGTAAGCCAAATTCAAAATTCCTCTGAGTAATGTTCTCAATCTAGAGAAGTATGTGTTTCTGGTGAGTTCAGTAGCTGGAGTTCCTTGAATTGAACAGTGTAAGTTCTCATGATATCCAATTAAATTAGCGGTGTTCATCAAGTCCAAGTTTGGTAATTGTCCATTCAATCCTTCATAATACATTTCATAATAATCAAAATGATCACCATTCTTTCCATATTCCAAAACAATGGCAGCTTCAATTGAACCAGCAGTTTGATCCAATGAAGTATGATATGCTTCTACCCAAGATCTCAATGGAACATGACCTGTTTCCGGGAAGACAAAAATGATATTTTTAGACCAGATAGACATTTTACTAAAATATCTGGCTAATGCTGATGCAATGGCAAGTCCACCTTCATTATGTTCTCCATCTCCAGTGGTCCAAGGCACCGCCAAAACCATGGCCTCAGTGTCATCACCTCTGGGGGCATGCATGATTCCATACAAAGTATCACTTGATACACCGTTGTCATGATATGAAGTGATGAAACCAAAGCCATTGAGCCATTTTTCAACCACGGCCGATTTCATGCTAATGTTTTGATATTCGAACTTTTTCACCTCTTCACGGTATCCTCTGACAATATTCCATTCACTCTCTCTGAAATAAGACGTGACTTGCGATGGCATCAAGGCATTTTCAGATATGTACACGTTTCTATATTGTCCATCTAATGGCAATACTAAGAGCCATCCAATGCTTGACACCGCCAAAACAAATGAAATAACCGGGATGAGCTTTATAAGTTTCGGGACCAACCCCAACTTGTGGATCTTTCTTAAAAAAGACTCTGCCAAAGCCATTGTGTGAAAGATAGGTGGTGATGAAAGATTCGGACCCTGTAGTAGTTGTGATCAACACGATTGTTGTTAGGTACACTTTGTGATATTACGTAATACAAATCTTATTAGTAGTAAACCGAAGTTTAGTAGTAGATCCAATTGTCCTATGCTTAAGCGTACATGGAGCGTGGTAGGCACTTATAAGGAGCTCTGCAGACGTGTACACAGATTACCAATCGATAATGGCTCGATCCGGGTTCTTTTGAGCTCCATTAAGGAAGAATATTCGACTGTTCTTGCAAAACCTCAACCTCATCCTCATCACCCCAGCTTACCCCTTCAGTTTCCTAAGCGGAGGTATACAAACTTTATTAACCAATTGGATGATATTCTTGTGGAAGAGAACTATGACGATTTTCCTATTCTATTGGACTCTATATATAAGCAGAAAGAACCACCACAATGGTTAAAGGAATTCAACCACATCAACTACTCCAAATTATCCGATGTTTGGCCACAAGTTCACCTTATTAAAGAACTCACAAAGGATCAAAAGACTTTAAAAAACTATAAAGAATGTCTTGATCAAGAGAAGGACGAAGACTTTTCCTTAGTTCAACACTTTGGTTTGAAATGTGACGATAGTACAGATTTAACCTTGGTGAGGAATTATGCTCTCCAACATGATTACCACCATGTCATGATGAATGTCAAGAAGCTTTACCTGTTGCTTTCCTACAACCAAGCCAAACTAGGACGTATAAAGATCCAGCCAATGGAAATCGTTTATCCTACGGACCGATTCGCTAGACCAGTCAATCCTACTAAACGGGATAAAATGTTACGAGCAAAAATTGCTAATGTACGAAGTATATTCCAACAACATGTTGCCATAGAGAAAAGTGATTTGAGCAGATTAATTGATGTTGCATTGGGAAAATCCGGTGAACTGTACGATATAAATACCAATTTTTATCGTTACATGATACGAAAGCATAGAATTGAAAAACAACAAATGAGTCCCAAGGTAATCAAAGTGTTACGATCAAAGACGCTTATCCCCAACGAGAATAACATTCGTAAATGGTTCAGAGCTTATGTAGTGAAGCAATTCTATTTGGACGAAGCTGGCACTTACAAGATGAGTTGGATGCAAAATTTCTTCGAAACCGAAAATAACCAACCATAATTCATCCACAAGTGTTGAATGGTTATGGTTAAATGCCAAATACCACATAATCACGTCTGTTTACATCAAGTAAGCATCCATACGATTTGGAATCATTCCGGCTAATAGCTAGATGTTGAGGGTTCTTCAAGATGATATCTGTGAAGGTTATGCTTTGTGAAGGAAGTGATTCCAGAATATCGAAGAATTGAAGCTGGGAGTTTATTTTCTCGGCTAGATTGAAATGAACCAATTTATACGATTGGTTTTGAATCAATATAATGATTTCTTGATTATTCTTGAATTCATAAGCAATTATCTTACCAGGGAATTTAAGAGTTTTCAAATCACCATCAGTTGCTTCACCATTGGTATCGAATTTCATGATTTTTAAGGTATGTTCAGTTTGATCTATTCCACACACTGCAGCACAATCAAAGCTTAAATTCTTTAGGGTCAATTGGGTACACTTCTGAAGGTTAACGTTATAATTCAGTTTAGAAAATACGAGGGTATTTTTCATTAATATCTTAAAGCTTTCCAATAAGTTCAAATTAATCTTTGAACTCATATTCTCGAAAGATTCTAACAAATCATATTGACAAACATCTGATGGTAACAAGATATCATTTGAGGATAAATCTAGCTTGAAATAATTCCATAATTTGCTTTGAAATAATGACTCATCAATATAGTTCATGATCTGTTCATGATCAAAATTGATATTTTGCTGAACATTCAAGAATGACGCCATGTCATCTTCTTTGGTCAATTTATCAATGATTTCACGTTTGATCCAAGTCATGAAATGATTGAACGACTTTTGCTCTTCATTGATTTCCCAAATAGCTTTATAGAATAATTTTAGTAGAGATTTTGCTTGGTTAATTATATCATTAATCAGATTATAATTCAAACAAGAAGAGATTTCATTTTCGGAATCTTTGAACCATTGACTCAAACTTCTAAGATCATTTAATAATATCAATAATCTCTCCATCGATGCAATTAATGATTTGAATATAATGTTTCGGTTCAAGTCATACACTGAATTACCGAGTTTATTAAGTCTTTTGAACCCTCGTTCACCAAATTGATTCAACCAAAAATCTTTCAAAACTGGTGGAATTAAATTAGTCAATAACATATCAAGCAAACATTGAGATATAACTTCACTTGTAGAATTTTCTGAGACTTCTGAAGCTTCTGAACCAATGGCTTCAAATAAATTGGAAAGGTATCTGTCGAAAGTAGTGAAAAAGGGATTGATTTCCATTTGTAACGATGCTAGGTGTTGTTTGGTATGGTTAATGATAGCTATTATTTTGCAAAGCTTAAGGGATATATCCACCAAATAGGTTCTGTTGTTCTTTTGAGACAAACTATCTTTTAATTGAATCAATTGATAATCTTGAGATGTTCTTACCAAAAAGAATTGATTGAACAAATCATTGTTATCCAAATATGACACCACCTGGGTATCCATAATTGGAAAGTCGATATCACTAATGGTAAGTAAATTATTAAAGTTTATGGAAACATTTTGAGAATCCACAATCACCAAGAAGTTCAATGTTGATAGGTTGTTTAGTTCATGGATATCGGACCCAGGGGAAACCGTGGTAGATGGATCCAGACCAAGGTGAGGAAGTTTCCGTGAGAGATCTATTTTGAATAAGCCATTGAATTTGCTTGAAGGAGACGCGTTGGTATTGGTATCATGATAATTCCATTGGATAAGGCTAACATTACTAAATGATTTCTCGATGATCTTGACCAATTTCCCATTGTTTGAATCGTAGATTTTGATAAGTCCGTCTGTACCAGCCAAACAGAAATGGGAGCCATCGTGAATGGTACTGATGGCCGTTATAGGAGCTTTGTTGTTGACAGCATAGATTCTTTCCCCATTCAACCGGTACACCCAAAGGGACATTTTGTTCATCGACATCGTCAAAAGATTGAGCATGGGACACCAATGAAGGATGTTGCCGTCTGCCAATCCAACAAACTTATTGGTCGAGACAATTGACATCTTTTGTGGTTACTTCCATAGAAGTTAACTAATGGATTTGATCAGTGATGAGTGATGAGAGATGAGAGTCGCACTGTATAGTGAACGGCCAAAGGGAGACTGTAGATTTCAAACCATGCAGCCTATACTGCAAAATATCTATTGCATGTATAGAAAACCCGTAGTGCAATATATTAGCAAACCAACTGAGTAGATATAATTTCATAATGAAGAATTAATACAAGTTTATTATTTGCTAAATATGATATAAAACTGATCTATCAATTATAAGAGGCAATAATAAACTTATTATGTAAATTCTCATCTATTTACTTGTAACTTTCCATTTAATTATGGGATTACCTCATACTAGTAGTTTTATTGAAACTGAATATTAAGTATAACTAAGTATATTATTTTAAAAAAATAATGGTCTGATGAAACTATTTAACTATTTAACTTATCTTATTAGATAATTAGGTCAATTACATGTAGCAGTTCCATTTATTGAGCTAGGTCAATAAGCTAGTGTTTTTGAATTAGTTATTATATAGTTAATATTCCGATATTGTGTTTTTTATAGAGCCCAAGACCTCTACAACTTACCATACTGCAATATGCTCAACTCACTTATTCAATTCCTTCAAAATTCACAAGAAATTGAACACATTTACTGACACCTCAAAACAATTACACTATTAGAAAGAAGCAATCATTAGTAGAAGTCACAAATTTTATAAATTTCTCAACTCTTATAATTTCACAAATCTTATATACTTCACAGGATTAATGGATTAAAAGGGCATAAATGGACTACAGGTTACAACCATTGGCTAAAGAGGTATCAATGATGGGAGATTTGTCATTGAGTTTTTCACTATTGTTACCAATATTGTTACTACTTTCTTTGTTATTACTTTCTTTGTTATTCTTTGTCTGTTGAGGAGTATATACAAGACTGGCTAAGAGGATCTAAAGTTGATCACTACTGCAGGGCCCATGGTGGAACTCAAACAGGTTTGACCAATGATATTAGGCTTTCTGGTGCCTGGGGGTTGGGAATCGTAAATGGCCTTGGATGCAACCTTGAGGTTTTCAATGATTTCCGCATCACTAAAATCACATCTTCCTATTGGAATGGACAAATGTTGATCCTTTTGCTTAAATGGCAATGCACCCACCGATTGTTTCATAAGGGTTTCAATATCGTCAGAAACGGTATTCTTCTTTGCAGTTGGCATCAATCCTTTAGGACCAATTTGTCTGGCAATTGCCTTCAAATCTTTAACGATATCTGGAGTAGCAAATGCATGTGTGAGGAAGTCTAACTTGATGGTACCTTCTTTGATTTGTTCGATAAGTTCCAACCCTCCAGCATAAGTTGCACCGAGACTCTTTGCATGTTCAACCAATTCAGGTTGTAAACTAAACACCATCACATGATTATCTTTGATTGGCTTGGGTAAATATACCGAGCCTTGTAATGGCTTGGAACCCTTTTCTGGTAAAACCGTCATGAGAATCGACACCGTGGTCTTCTTGGATGGCTGACACACCTCGGCAGCCCTCAAGTAACGCATGGCATTTGGAACTTCCATATAAAGCGGGTGTAATTCCGGGGCCTGTTTGTTCTTATTCTTGATGGTCTGCTGCTTTCTAAGCTTCCGCTTGCTGTTTTGCTGAGTGTCCTTGGCTACTTGCTTGAAGGAAATGCATGACTGTGAGAAGAGACGGCTCGGGTTGTGAAACGCCGGAGAAATAGCCGACCGGACCAATTTAAACATTGGGTATAGATCTGGTTGATTCGTGTTGGTTAATGAAAGTTTTTCAGTCATGATCACGGTCACGTGGAAGTGCACGTGGATACACAAAAAAGATCAGGTGATAAGTGTCACGCGATCAAGTTAAATTGTTGAAGATTATGTGCAGGGCACCAAGGGTCCCAAAATGGTATGGGCACGATAAGTGCGGGGCACAATCCGTCATCGCAGTACAGAGGTGAATTATCAAGAGGTTGCTTAAAGAATTTAATCTTTGAAGGGATGGAATAGGATGGGAATGATACCAAATTCAGCAGGGGTTTACTTATCAATAGCCGAAGATATTCCGAAGAATCACAGTACAACTTAACTGGAAATTCCCCAGATTCACCAGTATACCAAATAGTCTAACAGTGAGTGGTTTATACACATCAGAATTATAATCCATTAGTACCTCTGAACCGTCCTGCACACACAGAAGTGGAACCATTACCAGGTTTAAAGTCAAAACTACTCTTAGTGCCAACCAGAAAATGCCTGAAAATATTGATAAGATCAAAGATCCCATTGCCGTAACAAGCAATGGCGATGTCAGTAAACAAACCTTCACAAGTATTGACGTCAAAAAAGCAAACGGTAACCCAATCAATAACCTAAATCAAGATGATATCTGAAAACTAAAACCAGAGATCTTAAAACTAAAGTCAGAAATGTTAAGCATATATAATAAGATGTATGTGGACATGAATACGAAAGTCGAGAATCATGTTAATGCTGCAACCTCTAAGATGACGAAGTAGAGTTCGGGAAACAATTCTTCAGAAAGCTCTCTGAGAGAAGATTCTTCAATTAATGACAATCGGAAACCTCTTCAATTGGATACAGACGAGGATGAATGGAAAATTGATAAAGATGCTAGAAAAACAGCAGATAGAATCTGCAAAGAATACTTCGATAAGATTCCGCCATTATCCACATTAAATTTCATTGGTTTAATCTCTTGGTCAAAGGCATTAGACCAGATATTCAAAGAATATCCAAGTTGCAAATGGTTTGTTGTAAAAGGCTATTTCAAAATTCCTGATGTCCTCGAG
The DNA here is from genome assembly GCA_030568495.1 of Suhomyces chickasaworum. Taxonomy (NCBI): domain Eukaryota; kingdom Fungi; phylum Ascomycota; class Pichiomycetes; order Serinales; family Debaryomycetaceae; genus Suhomyces; species Suhomyces chickasaworum. The sequence goes on along the minus strand of JAJMGF010000019.1, from coordinate 218,286 downwards.
TTAAAAGGATATAAAGGAATGAACGCTAAAAGGTTTTTCAGCGAATTTGATCAGGCATTAAAGCGCCGCTTGCAGGTCAGAAAGTTGACTGTTGGATTACCGATGTTAAATATTTCTTCTCATAGTTTCTTACGTCAAGTATATGATGCCCTAAAAGAGAAGGAAGATTCAATATTACGTTTCCAAATCACTTATTTTTTCAAATGGAGAAGAAAACGAGGAGATCTTCTTAACACATCCTTAAATCAATTAAATGACTATTCCATTTATTCGATCGTCCCCAATGTATATTATGTTTATTTACGTGATATAGAAAGTGAATTAGATTCAATATTAAAATTTTTTGGCCTTCTTTCTTAAAATCCAGAACATAACAGGAGGGTATGATTTACTATTAAACCCTCCCGAAGGTAAAGGTGGTGAAGCAATTGTGTTGGGCCAAATTGTGAAAGACTATGAAGATTTCTAAAATGTCGATTATACAAAAATAGTAAAAGATTGCATGGACGGTGTCGACATTTCAGAAGATATATTTCAATTAGTGGTCGAAGCAGTTAAGAGATATGACCAAGAGTTTAAGAAGAAGTTAATGAAGGAACCAAACTTTGAGTCCATCTTAAATAATCCTAATTTCAAACAATAGGATTCACAACCACGGAAGAAAAAAGGCAATAAATAACCTGAAAGCCACAAAGTTGCCATAGAATTGAAGGATTCAAGATCAATCTTCAAGACATTGATTGTTCCAAGGGTACGAATTAATGAAATTTTTGTATAGTTAGCTTATATACAGGAACTTTACCGGGTTCTCAAACTATGAAACTCCAATAACACGTTATACATAAACCAGGTTGGAGAAGTCCGTAAAAATGCTCCCTAAACAATCCGGCATTGGCATTGTTTAGTTCTATTTTAGGCTGGGGTTAAATTCGTAGGGTAGCTATTTAAAAAATGGGCGTGGTGCATGAGCATAGTTATGCATCATGTACAAAAGGAATATGCAAAGAATAATCTAACACATTCCATGCGTCAATAGCTTGGCAAAACCCAATACAACAGGGTATCAATAGCGCATTTTTAGTTCCGAACAATCAAAATCAGTTCCGAAAGGAGGCCGAATTCATCAGGGTATGACGAGTATCATATCCCTTTTATTTCTTTGCCAATATGTCAAGAAACTTCTGTTTCATGTGTAGCTACAACCAACGAGGCTTGGAGGTTTTAGACAATTAAAACGCCGAATGCTCGGATCTAGTTGCCCCTTTAGCCAATGGCCAATGTGACGTTAAACCCATGAATTGAAATTAGGGACAGGGACAGCTGGAAAGTTTTACTAGTACCACCACCACCCCTTAACTTGTAGAAGGATCAAGTTCATGCATTGCTTCACCCGTCAATCCTTGGTGTTTCCCCTTAGGGTGCGAATTCCGGCCTTCTGTGCGTCAAATTCGTCATACAAGATCTGCAATTTTCCATCAGCCCACATGGGAAATTTTCCTAAGAACTCATCACTCCGCGACACTCATATCGTGACTATTGCGTCTTTAACTACGTCAAGTGGTGTGGATTGCGCATGTAACAATAACATCAAATGCTACCAAGTGCTACCAAGCTGGCCCAAACCATAAGTAATGTCCGGAATGTTGTTAGGAAACTGTATGATCCGAGCTACCGACGCTTGGCTACTTCGCTTATCCCTACCTAACTCCGTTTAGGCCCTGACTTAAACTATTTACCACTTATTACCGAGGTTTCGCTGCATATACGAATGAATCTGGTGTAACTCTTCACTTGGCCCTGTCGGAAGCATGTCATTCAGTGAGTGAGCGATCGCACGGCTCACTCCATACCGGAATAGGAATAGGAACAGTCTCAATTGTTTCTCCACATATAAGGGTTCCTATTCCCGGCGATCAGCTACATCTTGTATTGTAATTGATTACAAACTCGCACCCCTCCTTTTACTAAATTCGGTGTAGTGCTAGTTTACTTCGCTTTACTTTGTTTTACTCCCTCCTTAGTAATTGCGATTAATCTTCCAAGTCCTTCACTTTGCTTCTAGAACTTCCACCCACCTTCTAGAACATCGGACTTTCATCATATTACCAGCATTCACAGTATTCAACAGTGTGTTCAACAGTGTTTATTGATTATTGATTATTGATTATTGTTTGTGTTACTTCACTGACTATTGGTTGTCGGGTTCTACCTCCTTTAACCTACCATTTATAATCAGCCTGGTGCCCTGGGAAGTTTTTTTTTCCGTTTATTACCGGCCCTCGCTATAATATTCACTTTTCTCCACTAACTGTTCTACATAGTGTGGGTTCTGTCCGTGCCACTACCAGGAAGTGCGCCCAATACACTCTCAATTTCACTCCGCAACTTCATCCATCTTGAACTCCAGTGAAGCCCTCCATCAAACCTTTTACCTTCTTGCAGCTTCTCGTTCGTTTCGCTAATCCCGTAACGTTCTCGCTGTAATGAAGAACAAATCCCATAGGAAGCCCAGCTTCTTCCCTACCGATCCTTCTCCCCTATCCACTCCAGTACCTAAGAATGCCTCACTTGCAAAGAAACCCACGCTGGCAATATCCCTGGGTCGGGACATCCAACTTCTGCCTTCAACAGAGATACTGGACCCCATACAGCCTACTATGAAGAAGGATACGCCTACAGACTCAACCCAGCCGTTATCCTCAACTAAAGTCCATTCCTCAACTCACAGCAACCATGACAATAACCATGATAATGATAATATTGACCAAATAGACACATCGGTTGTGGATCATGATGATGATGCTTCATCGTCGAAATTTGTTCCTCCAGAGTTTTTGGCGCGGTTGGCTACCTTCCCGCTATTTCAAAGAGCCCCTAAATCCTTTCATTCTCGTGTGGCAGCAAAGTTGACTTTGGTTCAGTATCACGCACAAGAATATATCATCAAAAGAGGTGACCCTTCCAAGTCCATGTACTGGATTTTAAAGGGAACGGTAAGTGTGACCTCTACTGATGGTGAATCTATTTACGCCGAGTTGGCTGCTGGCAGCTTCTTCGGTGAGATCGGTATCCTTTTCAACCGTCCGAGGACTGCTACCGTGGTGGCTCGTACCAAAGTATTGGTGGGTGTTTTAACCAGCAAAGCTTTGAATACTGTCCTCAAACATTATCCGTCCATCGAACGTCGTATTAGAGACGAGGCTCAGGAACGGTTGGCGATGCAAGAGAAGAAAAAGAAATACGATTTACCTAATGTGATTTCCAAACCAAGTCACATCGCCGCTCATCATCATCAACATCATCATCATCATCTGACCCCCAGTGAATCTCCTCAAAGCTTACCCCCGCTTGCTTCTAATGCTATCAACGCTAGTGTGTTGGCCAACCAATCCACCCGTCTTCCCGGCCCTTCTTTGCCCCCAATAACCCATCTACCATCTCCATTGTCTTCAGTTCCCGCCACCGCATCACCTCTTGATAACGTGGATGCCTCAGTATCCATTCAAGACTTCATAAAAAGCCTCCCCATGTTCCAAAATTTACCCCCTAGTATCATCCATCAAGTGGCGTTAGATGTTGAACCGGTCAATATCAAAGCCTTTGAATACATTTTCCATAAAGGTGATACAGATTCAGATATTTATTTCATAATCCATGGTGAAGTCGAAGTGATAGATTTTGTTACAGAACCTAAAACTAGAAAAAACACAGAGATGGTTCTCGCTCGATTACAAGCTGGCTCGTATTTCGGAGAGATGTCATTCTTATCATTCCTTGATGACAGCAAAACTATAACACGAAGCAAAAGCATTCGGAGTGTCTCTTCTGTTGAACTTATGGTGATCAAAAGTGATAACTTGAAGAGCCTTTGCTCAAAATACCCTTACTTAATTGATGAAATCAAGGAAACTGCTCAGGAAAGAAACAGACTGAATAATGAAAAGGAAACTAGTTCAGAAAATGAAAGATTGTCCATTAACTATCTTATAAATTCTGATTGGAGACCGGATGCTCAACTCAAGCAGCCGGTTCCTCAAGCAAGTTCCTCAAACGGCACCCAATCATTAATAGAATCTCAACCTACCCATCACACCCAATCATCTCCCTTCTCCCCTAATTGGGATTTTAATTTGAATGCCGAACTCCCTGGAAGATTATCAAGATCAATTTCTCCAAGCACCAACAATGAACCATCATCATCGGTGTCATCGATGGAGTCACGTTTAGATTTACTGAAAATCAGAAACAATTCCATGGATGGGCTGCAATATTCTAAGAACAGTTCAGACTCCAACTCAAGAAAACGCAGAAGAACATCCATAGTACCACGCAATAACCCCATGGATGAACCTTTGCCACAAATGTCAGTACCATCACTTAATCCAATTGTACCATCACTTAATAATTTCCAAAACTTTCAATTCAATTATAATCCTTCAGTTCCTACTAACAGAAACATGTTTCAATATCTTCCTCATAATAAAAGAATGAGATTAGCTAGTGTTTCAAGTGGCAGAAGAAGATCATCCATCTTAAGTAATAATGGAAAGCTTCCAGATAGAATATTACTTAAAATTTTCGAATATTTGCCTTTACCAACCTTGATGAAACTCAGAATTTTGAGTCGAAGATGGAGACAATTACTTTATGTTGCACCAAACTTATTTCAAACTTTAGATTTAACTCCTTGGAATACTTCTGTTGATGATGAAGCTTTAATAAGTATTTGCGATTTTGTCGGCTCAAGGCCACAAATTATTGATATTTCCAATTGCTTTCATATCACTGATGAAGGTTTTAGTTATATGGTCAATGAGATTGGAATCTCAGGAAAAATTAAAACCTTGAGAATGAAAAGTAATTGGGAAGTTAGCGCAATGTCCATCATGGATTTAACTGTTCCAAGTGTGGGTCAACATTTAGAGGAAATTGATTTATCTAATTGCAGAAAAGTAAGAGATAATGTCTTGGAAAGATTGATCGGTTGGGATACAGATTGTGCTCTCGCCCAAGTGGAATCACCATCTGGTGATTTTGAAACTGAACAAATCGGATGCAAAAACTTGAAGATTTTAAATGTTGGCTATTGTAAGCATCTTACTGATAATTTCATGAATCATATTTCTAATCATGCTAATATGAGATTGGAAAGTTTAGACTTGACTAGATGTACTACCATTACAGATGCAGGTTTTCAATATTGGACTTACAGATCTTTCCCAAATCTCAAGAAACTCTCGTTGAAAGATTGTACTTTCCTCACCGATAAATCCATCATTTCTATTGCAAATGCAGCAACTAACTTGGAAATCTTAGATCTTAATTTTTGTTGTGCTCTTTCAAATATTGCTATTGAGGTTTTATGTTTGGGATGTCCAAATATCAGAGAACTTGATCTTTCATTCTGTGGCTCGGCAGTTAGTGATTCGTCATTGGTAGCCATTTCAATGAACTTGAGAAATCTTGAGAAATTAATTCTTACTGGTTGTATCAGAGTTACCAGAGCTGGTGTTGATGCATTACTCAGTGGTTGCTCTCCGCTTAATCATATCAATATTAGTCAGTGCAAAAATGCCCATATTTATCCAGGACGGATTCCTGCTCAAAAATTAAAGGTCAATTCACAAACAAAATCTGCTTTTGTCACTGCTGGTCCCTTCCAAAATATTATTGAAATTGTGATCTAATCTTCTAAAAATCAAAAGCTATTTATCTCAGACATCGACGTTGATGTCAGTTCATTTACGTGTATTATTATTATTATATATTTATTCCTTCCTCTGCATTATAACATACACTTTCTTAGGATCTCTTCTTCTTTGATTTGGCTTTATTGACAAATTCCACGTAAGTATTTGGAACACCTTTGTCTTTTAACAAATCCATGACTATTTGTCCATGAGGTCCTTGAACTTGAACTTCAATGATCTTTGGATTTTGTACCATGGGTCCAATAGTAGTTGAACCAGAACATTTGATTCTTAATTCTTCAGCAAATACATGAGGTTTAATGAAATAAGTTTCGAAGTTAGAAACTCTGGTGACCACTTTACGTCCGATTTTTGTTTCAGTAATGATAGAAATCTTTGGAGGTTCACCTTTAAATATTTCACCTTTAGTTTCACCAGGTTTATTGACTTGAAAATGAGGTGAACTATTGTCTAAAAATCCTTTAAATACCTTTTCTCTAGGAGTAGCTTGAGGTCCCATGTTGGTAATGGATTTCAAAGTATCATCAACTCGAATTGTCTTTTTATTATTGGGGTTGACTAAATCTTGAATCTTCACGTATTGATCAAACAAGACTTTTAATTCTGGTGATGTATAAAGATGAGCAAATTCTGCTTCCACTTTATTGAAGAACATTCTAGACTTATTTCCTGGTTTGTATAAGTTTATAATGGTGATTTCATTGGCTTTCTTTGAAGGGGTAGGATCAGAATTACCTTTAGAAAGAACAGATCCAATGGTTTTATGAGTGACAAAGTTCTGAATTTCTGGTGAAGACAGATCCATGAATTTAATCACTGCTAAATCATCGTCTTTTCCTTTGACTTGAAGGTATTTTTGTTTATCCATAGCCTTTAAGAATTTTGCAGTCTTTTTCCAAGATGTTTTCTTGATATTGCAGTACATTGTGTCAAGAACTGGTAAGTTCTTGTATATGTGAGAAGACATGAAGGTTGATGCAGGTATAGGCAATTCAATTGTAGCAGTTTTGATGGTTTGTAAGAGAGATCTCACAAAAAAGTGGTCAATATCCTCCACTGAAAGCTCCAGCAATTCCTCCGCGAAAGAAGGTATATCACTAGAGGCATCCTTTTCTGAAGATGGGTTATTGGTGTGTTCTGGCTCATTTTGATGTTCTGGTTCCTTTTGAGGTTCTGGTTCATTTTCCAGTTGGGGCTCATTTTCTGGTTCTAGTTCTGGTTCTGGTTCTGGTTGCAAGGGCATATTCACGTTCAATTCTTCTGGCATTGCAATATCGACCAACTTGTTTAGTTTGTATAATTGATCATTCATAGTGTGTAAGATTTTCACTGCTACACCAGTAGTTCCTATCACACGATCGAAGGATGATACATCCATCTGGCATTCACCAATTGCTTTTACCACCGTTGGTTGTGCCAAGTCCACCACTCCAACGATTGTACCCTTGAGAAGACGTTTATCAAAGGGTGGAATAGTTCCTGGAAGCATCAAGTCGGCACCAGATTCAAGTATCTCAATCACATGTGGATGTGTTTTAATTAATGGCAAAAGGTATGGATTTCGCCATAAGTTAAATATTGAAGGGTACACCTGAGAATCCCGAGATTTGAACCATAATGGCGTTTCGTTTTCATCATAGTAAATACTTCCGCTATAATTCTGAATACTCTTGAAACTAGAAAGTCTTGTTTCAGTAGGAACAAGCGTGGTTAATGCTTCCTTTTCGAGGTTTTCTTGAGGTAATCGATAAATCTTGCAGACATTTTCGAGCAATTTTCTTCTTTCCGAGTTCTTTATATTGGCTGATGCTTTAGGCTGAGGATCCTTTTTAAACATGATGAAAGTGTTGAAAGAAAGTGGTTGCTTTCTTGCTCAATCGTAACTTTTGCAATAGTTAAATACCATCACTTAGACAGACACGACATTTTGCCTGTTCACAGCGAGGATGCGACATTATTCCCTATTTGGTGGCATTATGGTCGCAATGTCGCGGGGTGTTTGTTGTTAACATCTACTTGATATATTTGACCATTCATTCTTAACGCCAATGCCTCAGGAAAACTCCACTATCACCTTTGTGAGGAGGCTGATTGTGGGCTTTGTGCTCGCCATGATATTGCTCTTGGGATACCCATTGTTTCAGGGTACTACCAGTATCTACAGAGCCAATTTACCTGCTCAAGATGTAGAGAAATTGGCTACAGATTTGCTTAATCAAGTGAACTTCAAAATTCCCGTTTATCTCGATATACCGAATGCTTTGGAGCACTTCATCGCATCTACTCAGACATCTTTGGATCAACATTTGTACGAGAAACACCCTTCATTGCGTGGGATCTGGGGTTTAGATCTCCAACGTATCAATAGCCAAGTCACCGATGATGATTATATTGTTCGGTTTGAATTGGTGGATTCTCAGAAAGAAACTAAGGCCAGTGAATCGTACTTTGTTTCTCCATTCTCCAAAACCACTTCATTGACTTTGACCTCCAATATCATCAAAGGTAACAAGGTGGATGAGTTTTTAGAGATGGTATTGTTGGAAAAAGTGTTCCAAGATGAGATTGAACTGTTTTCCAACATCTTGAGCGAAGTGACTGCACCTCAACATCAAATCGATCTCGTATTGTCCTACTCACCAAAATACAATATTGTTTTCAGTTTATTGAGTGAATCTGGAAGAATCATCGATTGGGATATTGAGAACGCCGTCAACTTAATGAGACCAACCCTTCAACAACTTAGCCATTTTGCAAACTTTTCAATCAATACCCAGATCCAATACTATTCCAAGTTGTCCAAACCTATTGAATATAGTGAAGCCCAGCAAGCATTTGTGATTCCTTCGCAAAATTTATCAACCTTCATCAACTTTGGTGATTGGAATTTGATCACTCATGACATTGTACCCACCATCAACTTCTTGGTGTATTTCCCAGAAGCCAATTATGAGGGCATTCCGACAATTATTGAACAATCTAGTACTAATTCATTTTTGGTACCACAATGGGGTGGTGTCAAGATTTTGAGTGTGAATGCTACTGAAGAAGAGAGATCCTATATTTCTTTGGATAAATTGATTCCGGTAATGGAAACTTTTACTTCACAATTATTTCAGTTGCTTGGAGTTCCAGAGAATCCAAAATCTCCAACTATAAGAATAGATATGACATCTAGAATTACCTTGTTCAAAAACATCACAAAAGCCTTGGAAACTCTTAAGTCTTTGGTCAAACTTGCAGATTCATTGAAAGAGATTTCAGTTCCAGAAGTGACTAAGGATTACGTACATAAATCCCTTCGAGCAATTAGTCAATCTATCAAGGTATTAAACAACCAACAAGATTACGCTCGGGCCATGACTTTATCGTCCAGCGCCCTTCTCTTTTCTGATAATGCATTTTTTGAGAAAGAAATGGTACAACAATCTTACTTTCCAAGTGAGCACAAATTGGCAGTATTTTCACCATTAGTGGGGCCTGTTTGTTCGATTGTATTGTTGGGATTTTTTAAGGTGCTTAAAGATAAAAAGAAGGAAAGACAACAAAAGCCTAAGAGTGAATAATTGCGTAATTGCATAATATACGAATTGTTTTTATGAGGAGATCAAAGAATGAAACAGAAGATAATATAAAAACCAAAGAAAACTCAAACAATAAAATGAGAAATCTACCGACTCGAAGAGCTTGGAAATCTAGAAGATAATGAGAAGTATTCAGTAACTTAGAATATGTATTATCCTAGATTAATACTGAAAAATTTAATAATAGTGACGATAAATTAATACTACAGAACGTTCTAGAAAGACGTTTCTTCACTGTGATCTCCTCCACCACCCCACCGTTATCCCGAACCATATAATCATACATTTAACTTTCGCTGAAAATCTTCTATCTCTTTTTGTATCTCTCTCCATCTCTCCTTGTATCACTCCCTCTCATGCAATCTTTAAGGTTTCGTAGCATCCCCTTGATCTCTCATCTTACGATATATTGGCCCTTAGCCAGTAAGATGTGGGTCTTGTCTACCAGCTAAATGATGATCTGCTAAAAATCCCTTTTTAAGTCAATTATCTATACAATTTTAGTACGAGAGTGAATGGGATAAATTGATATTGTAATCCATTATGTTCATTGGTGGATTCATAGGACTTGAACTGGCTGTTAATGGTTCCGTGTTATCCTCATCGCACTGTGATTTAATCCAGCGAAATTCAAATCTCTCCACCAATCACTACACCACTATTCTCCAATCATGGGCAAGTTACTTGTGAACACATTGGGCCTAGGCACCGTGGGTATTGCCTCTTATTTCTGGGGTCGCTCCTCGGCACCTTCTACCACCATTACTAGCGATAAAATGGTGCCTGTTCCAGTGTCTGGTGGTTCTGGAGGAGTTTCCTCATTTGATCCAACCTCGGTTAGACCTCAAGATTTCTTCAAGTATGGATTCCCTGGTCCAATTCACGATTTGGAGACTCGGGCAGAATTTGTTTCATGCTACGATCGTTCCACACGTAACCCCTACTGGGTGGTGGAACATCTTACCCGAGACTCCATCAAATCCAATAAGAGTGTTGACCGCAAAAAATCGGTATTTGCAGAAGATGAGACCATTCCTGCTAAGTTCAGAGCCAGATTAAGAGACTACTTCCGTAGTGGTTACGATAGAGGTCACAATGCTCCTGCTGCCGATGCCAAATTCACTCAACAAGCCATGAATGAGACGTTCTATTTGACTAACATAGCCCCTCAAGTAGGTGAAGGGTTCAATCGGGATTACTGGGCACATTTCGAAGATTTCGCTAGAAGATTGACTAAAGACTACGACAATGTTCGTGTTTTGACTGGCCCGCTTTACTTGCCTAAGAAGTGTGCTGATGATAAATTCAGAGTGACATATGAAGTGATTGGATCTCCACCCAATATCGCGGTTCCAACACATTTCTATAAATTGATTGTGGGAGAGAAGAACGGTATTGAGGATGTGGCGGTTGGTGCGTTCGTTTTACCTAATGACAAAATCGACAATGCTACTCCATTGACTCAATTCCAAGTACCAATAGAGGCATTGGAAAGATCTAGTGGATTGGATTTATTGGCTAAAATACCTTACTTCAAACGTAAAGACTTGTGTCGTGATGTGAAATGTGAAATCATCGTAAGAGAATTCCCCAAGCAACCACCAAGTCCCCCTGGATTACCATCTCCAAAAAAGTAATCTTAACCATCGAAGATTAGATGTATAAAGTTTTATCTAGAGTGAAGAAAAATGAAATAATGAGAAATAGAAGTTATGTTAATGCTGTATTAACAAACTGTCAATAAGATAACCAAAGTACTTATCAGATCTATAAATGTTTCTACGATTTCAAAGATTTCAAAGATCAACAGATCAATACTTATCAGATGGTAGAGTAATTTAATTATTGAAAAATGATTTGTTAGTACATTTGAGTCGAACACCTTTCACTGACTATCAACAAATGCTAATACATAGCTATAGAAATTATTAGAACGCAATAAATACAACTTAGAATTAATAGAATAGTTTACCACATCGAACAACCCAGAGACGTAGAAGATCAATATTCATAGAGCCAATAATTCTCGAATGCCAGAAATTCCATAGACCTAGACATTTACAGATCTATAAATTATATTGTTCCAGAATTTTATAGTGCTAAATTCATAGAACTAGTTCTGGGGAGCTGTACTTGTTTCAAATTTAAAACTGCCTCCCCTCCACTTCTCATCTACTTCATCTACTTCATCTACTTCATCTACTTCATCTACTTCATCTACTTCATCTACTTCATCTACTTCATCTACTTCATCTACTTCATCTACTCTCATTACTTCTCATCTCTTACGTGATGTAACCTGAATTAACACCTAATTTGGGTGCAACACAATATGGGACAATTAACTCGAAGGTGAAAATACAACCTGTAACAATTGAGAGAAATTCCATTACCAATCAAAAGTACAAAGTGGATGAAAAATTTGAAAAAGTTGAAAAATCGAAAAAATTGAAGAATTAAAATTAAAACATCAAAACTCAAAATTCAAATCCAAAGGCTCAATATAATTTCATCTCACCTCCATAACTGTAAGTTATCCTTCCAACAAAGAGATATTGGTTACAGTAGTGAATCTCAACCAGTCTCATTTCGGTAGATACACACAATGGTAACGGTTTCTTAGTTGGACCTCACGTGACACATTTGACGCGGGTTTTTCCTCTTCCTACCCACCCACTACCCACAAATCACATCAGCCCATTGCAGCCCATCGCACACGTGACACAAATTATGATGGGAGGCTAGGCCGATTTTGGGGCTGAGCCAATCACTCTAATCACCACGCCAAAACTGGGACAAATCTCCATGGCTTCCCACAGCAGTATTGAGTAGTCCGATGGGGGAATCCGTCTATATCCGCAATCCCACATGTCTATTCAAACCACCACATTCTGGCGTTATCTGGAGCTAATGTAAATCACCCAAAACCAACGGGCCAACAAAACCCGCGCGTGGGCTCATAATCCAACCTGGTCCAGAAAATATATAATGTTGGGAGTACTGTATACAAAGGACCAACACAATGTCGCAAATTAAATCATCTCCCTGGGTAACCACCACCACCCACAGTGTTAAGCACCACCACCACCTACGGTGTTAAGCACCAACAAACCCAACCAAAATCAGCACAACCAAAATCAACACCACCAAAAATCAACACCACTAAAGGAAGACTCAAGGACGACTCAAGGGATAATTAATATCGGCATGGCATCCTCGTAAAACTGACCCGGGTGGCTTAACTTAACTAGCTTAACTTAACTAGCTTAACTTAACTAGCTTAACTACTTAATTACTTTGATTAGTGTGGTTCTCCGCCACTAATCAATCTCGGTAAAATGGAACCGTGTCCTTACAAACGTTCTCCCTAGCGAGAGGGATACAGTAAGCCTCAAGGCATCTGATTTAGTTTACAATAGAGGAGACTATTGTGTAATGAAATTACCTAGCTTAAGCCCCGGTGTCGTTAACCTCTCCCTAAATAGCCCAAAATCCCTCAGCCAACTCCGAAAAAACCCATTACTGCTACAACGGTGATGGGCCCACCAATCGTACCAATCGTACCAATCGTCTATTCACTAATTGTCGTATAAGGAGGAAACGAGATGGTCTCATCAGTTCCAAATCTCGTAGATCCAAATAGAAGAATCACTTAAGCACCACCTCTCCCTAACAATCTTAATCCCACCCACTCAAGCACCTCTTCCCTTACTCCCCCAACCAACCACTAGGCTAGTCTTCCATCCCCATCATAACACCATGTCGCAGTAGGCCCTGCGTTAGATGTCGCATTTTGCAACAATTCCCCGTTGGGTACGGTCCTCTAACGGCAGTTCAATCCATCACCACTTAGGTTACTACTACAACCCACACAATCTCTCCCTAATCGCCCCCCTAAACCCTCCCGCCAAGGTAAGGTTAATCTCGGTTCCCCCACCCCACCACCGTTATAGTTTCGCCAGTGTCGCCGCCTCTCCCTATCCAACAAACTAAAAAGTTCCACAAAAATCGTGCGTGTCAACCCATCAATTTTACCCATAGTGAATATATAACTGGCGTAGATCTGGGCGTAGTTTCACCGAACATTGTCCTTTAGTCTTTTTGTCTTTTCTTTAGCTGTATTCAAGTACCACATAGAATACTCTATAACGACAACTTTGGCCTTTCAGGTATTGCCCCCATCGGAATTATAGAAGCGTACCCTCCTAATTACATATCTATCACCTCAACCCTCCAATAAAGAAATGTCCAATACTTCGTCTCACCGTCCATTTTCACTTAATCATGGTACCATTGAACATACCTTCTTGGTACCTAATGATTTGTTCTTCAATTATTCACAATTGAAGGACCTGTTCATCAAAACTTTACCTGATGTTACTGAAGGTTTCGCTGATGATGATGAACCTTCATCCCCAGCTGAACTTTTCGGTAAGTTCTTGGGTTTTATTGCTTCCCTAGTTAACCCAAAGAAATCGGGTCAATTCGATCAGATACTCAAATACTCCTTACAAGATTTCGACCACACTTTCTTGACTGGTTCAACAGATATTCACACTTTTGCCGTTTCATTATTAGATTCGGCATTCCCTACTACTCCTGCTAAGATTAAAGATAACGTGGTTAAAAATTACTATACCGCTTTAATCAACTCCAATACTAAGATCGAAAAGATCGAGTCTAACTTGTTGTACCACACTAAGTCCGACGCTAAGTTGGTGGCCATTTTTGGTGGTCAAGGTAACACCGATGATTATTTCGAAGAATTGAGAGAAGTTTACAAGTTATACAGTGGTCTCATTCATAGTGATTTGATCGTTCCAATTGCTTCCAAGTTGAATCAATTAATCAAGAAACACTCTAGTGATCTTGATAAAATCTATACCCAAGGTTTGGATATCCTTTCATGGTTATCTAACCCTGACAAGACCCCAGATCAAGACTACTTACTTTCTGTGCCAGTTTCTTGTCCATTGATCTGTACCATCCAGCTCTGTCACTACGCCATCACTTGTAAGGTCTTGGGCTTAACTCCTGGTGAATTCAGAGACTATTTGGCTACCGGTGGTTCCACTGGTCATTCTCAAGGTATCGTCACTTCTGTCGCTATCGCTTCTTCTGACTCCTGGGAATCTTTCTTGGAAAACTCCTTGAAGGCTGTTTCTCTCTTGTTCTTCATCGGTGCCAGATGTTTGACTACTTACCCAAGAACCACCTTACCACCAACCATGTTGCAAGATTCTCTTGAGAATGCTGAAGGTAGACCATCTCCTATGTTGTCTGTGAGAGATTTGTCTATTAATCAAGTTAATGAATTCATTGATCAAACCAATAAGCATTTGCCTCAAGACAAGCACATTGCTATTTCTTTGATTAATGGTGCTAGAAACTTGGTTGTCAGTGGTCCACCTGAATCTCTTTACGGTTTCAACTTGAACTTGAGAAACAATAAAGCTCCTAATGGATTAGAACAATCCAGAATTCCTCACTCCCAAAGAAAGTTGAAGTTCTCTAACAGATTCTTACCAATTTTCGCTCCTTTCCACTCCCACCTTTTAACTAATGCTACCGAATTGATTTTGGATGATATCAAGAATGAGAACTTGACCTTTGAAAAGTCTGCCATCAAGATTCCAGTTTATGACACTTACAATGGTGAAAACTTCCAAAACTACAACGAATCTGAAGATACCGTTACTTCAAGAGTTGTCAAGTGTATCACTCAATTGCCAGTTCACTGGGAAACTGCCACTCAATTCGATTCTACCCACATTTTGGATTTCGGTCCAGGTGGTGTTTCTGGTTTAGGTGTTCTTACCCACAGAAACAAGGATGGAACTGGTTCTAGAGTTATCATTGCTGGTGCTCTTGACTTAGTTGCCATTGATGATGAATATGGCTTCAAGCATGAAATCTTCCACAGAACCGAATCAAAAGCTATCAAGTTTGCTCCAAACTGGTTGACTGAATTCCAACCTAAATTGGCCAAGACCAAGGAAGGTAAGATTTACGTTGATACTAAATTTTCCAAATTATTGGGTAGAGCTCCACTTATGGTTCCTGGTATGACTCCAACTACAGTCAATTCTGACATTGTTATTGCTGCAACCAATGCTGGTTACCATATTGAATTAGCTGGTGGTGGTTACTTTGACCCAAGAATGATGACCAAGACCATCGATGAAATTGTTTCCAAGATCAAACCAGGGTTCGGTATCAGTATCAATGTTATTTATGTTAACCCAAGAATGTTGCAATGGTGTGTTCCAATGATTAAAGAATTGAGAGAAAAGGGTTACCCAATTCAATCTTTAACTATTGGTGCCGGTGTTCCTTCTATTGAAGTGGCATCTGAATATATTACCGATTTGAGTTTGACTCACTTAGGTTTGAAGCCAGGATCTATTGATGCTATCAGTCAATGTATTGCAATTGCTAAGGCTCACCCAGATTTCCCAATTGTTTTACAATGGACTGGTGGTAGAGGTGGTGGTCACCACTCCTTCGAGGATTTCCATCAACCAATCTTGCAAATGTACTCTAAGATCAGAAGATGTTCTAACATCATTTTGGTCGCAGGTTCAGGATTTGGTTCCCACGAAGATACTTATCCATACTTGACTGGTTCTTGGGCTAAGAAATTCAACTACCCACCAATGCCATATGATGGTGTTCTTTTCGGTTCAAGAGTTATGACCGCCAAGGAAGCTCATACTGCCTTAGAAGCTAAGAAGTTGATTGCCAAATGTTCTGGTGTTACTGATGACAAGTGGGAACAAACCTACAAAAAGCCAACTGGTGGTATTATTACCGTTTTGTCTGAAATGGGTGAACCAATCCACAAGATTGCCACCAGAGGTGTTATGTTCTGGAAGGAATTGGATGACACCATCTTCTCTTTGCCAAAAAACAAGCGTGTTGAAGCTTTGAACAACAAGAAGGATTACATCATTGAGAAGTTGAACAACGATTGTCAAAAGCCATGGTTCGGAAAGAACGCCAGTGGTGCTTGTGATATACAAGATATGACTTACCAAGAAGTTGCTTTGAGATTAATTGAGTTGATGTATGTCAAGAAGTCTGAAAGATGGGTTGACATTACCTTGAGAAACTTTTTCTGTGACATGTTGAAGAGAATCGAAGAAAGATTCACCACCATTCCAGATTCTGTTTCTTTGATCCAAAACAGATCTCAATTAGATAAGCCTGAAGCTTTCACCAATGATTTCTTCAACAAGTTCTACTTGGCCAAGGAACAATTGATTTCCGAGGAAGATAGTGACTACTTCTTGACTTGTGCTTCTAGCCCAGTTCAAAAGCCAGTTCCATTCGTTCCTGTCTTAGATGACAGATTCGAATTTTTCTTCAAGAAAGATTCCTTATGGCAATCAGAAGACTTGGAGACTATCATTGATGAAGATGTCCAAAGAACTTGTATCTTGCACGGTCCTGTTGCTGCTCAATTCACCAACAAGGTTGATGAACCAATTGGTGAAATTTTGGACAACATTCACGAAGGTCACATCAAGGCATTGATTAACGATGTTTACGGTGGTTCTGAATCTAAGATTCCTGTCGTTGAATACTTCGGTGGTAAGACTCCTGTTGCCGTTGACTCTAACATCGACGGTGTGAAGGTTATTGAATCATCCAAAGAAAAGGCTGTTTTCAAAATTACATCTTCTTCAGTTGATGTTGATCAATGGTTCAAGTTCTTGGCTGGTGACAAACTTAACTGGTTACAAGCATTTATCTCTACCGACAGAGTGGTTCAAGGTTCCAAGCATGTTCCAAATCCAGTTCACGATATCTTGAAGCCTGGTGTCAATACCGTTGTCGAACTCACTCACCCAGAAGATAGATCTAAGAGTCAATTGACTGTATTTGAGGAAATCAAGGGTGACTTGAAGCCAGTTGTTGAAATCAAATTGACTAGTAAAGACACTATTCAATGTTCTTTGATTGAGCACAGAACTTATGATTCCAAGCCAGTTGCTTTGAACTTCTTGTTCACCTACAACACTTCCGATGGTTTCGCTCCAATTTTGGAAGTTATGGGAGACAGAAATGATAGAATCAAGGAATTCTACTGGAAGTTATGGTACGGAAGTGATGTTCCATTTGATTTAAACATTGATGCTCGTGAAGTTATCATTGGAGATCAAGTTGAAATCGATGGTAAGGATATTTCTGACTTTACCCATGCTATTGGTAACAAGTGTGAAGCTTTCGTTGCTAGAAAGGGTAAGCAAAGTTTAGCTCCAATGGATTTCGCTATTGTTGTTGGATGGAAGGCTATCATTAAGGCTATTTTCCCAAAGAGCATCGATGGTGATTTGTTGAAATTGGTCCATTTGTCCAATGGATATAAGATGATTCCAGGTGCTACTCCATTAAAGCAAGGTGATGTTATCTCTTCAAAGGCTGAAATCAAGGCTGTTTTGAACCAACCTTCTGGTAAGATGGTTGAGGTTGTTGGTACTCTCTACAGAGAGGGAGAAGCTGTCATGGAAGTCACTTCTCAGTTCTTATACAGAGGTGAATACAGTGATTACGAAAACACTTTCCAAAAGGTTACTGAAACTCCAGCTCAAATTTCTTTGAACTCTTCTAAGGACTTGGCTATCTTGAAATCCAAGGAATGGTTCCACTTGGAGAAGGACATTGAATTGCTCAACACTGTGTTGACTTTCAGATGTGAATCTATTTACCACTTCCAATCTGCTGACATTTACTCTTCCATCGAGACTACTGGTCAAATTTACTTGGAATTGCCAACCAAGGAAGTTATCCAAGTTGGTGTTGTCGAATACGAAGCTGGAAACTCGTACGGTAACCCAGTCACTGATTACTTACTTAGACACGGTAAGACCATTGAAGAAGCAGTTACTTTCGAAAACGTTATTCCAATTTCTTCCGGTGAAGAATTGACCTCTAAGGCTCCAGGTACCAATGAACCATATGCTAAGGTTTCTGGTGATTACAACCCAATTCACGTTTCCAGAGTTTTTGCTGAATATGCCAAATTACCAGGTACAATTACCCACGGTATGTACTCTTCTGGTTCTATTAGAGCTTTGGTTGAAGAATGGGCTGCTAACAACGTTGCCTCCAGAGTCAGAGCTTTCAAGTGTAACTTTGTTGGTATGGTTTTGCCAAATGATACTTTACAAACCACTTTGGAACACGTTGGTATGATCAATGGTCGTAAGATTATTAAGGTTCAAACTAAGAATGTCGATACTGACGCTCCAGTCTTGGTTGGTGAAGCTGAAATTGATCAACCAATTACTACTTACGTCTTCACTGGTCAAGGTTCTCAAGAACAAGGTATGGGTATGGACTTGTACAAGACTTCTGAAGTTGCCCGTGATGTTTGGGACAGAGCTGACCGTCATTTCGTTGACAACTATGGTTTCTCCATTCTTGACATTGTTCAAAACAATCCTAATGAATTAACCGTTCACTTCGGTGGTGCCAAGGGTAGAAAGATCAGAGAAAACTATATTGGTATGATGTTCGAAACTATCGGGGAAGATGGTGATGTTAAGTCTGAGAAGATCTTCAAGGATATTGACCACACTACCACCTCCTTCTCTTTTGTTTCACCTACTGGTTTGTTGTCAGCAACTCAATTCACCCAACCAGCCTTGACCTTAATGGAAAAGGCTGCCTACGAAGATATCAAGTCCAAGGGATTGGTTCCATCTGACGTTATGTTTGCTGGTCACTCCTTAGGTGAATATTCTGCTTTGTCTTCTATTGCCAATGTTATGGCCATTGAATCATTGGTGGATATTGTTTTCTACAGAGGTATGACTATGCAAGTTGCTGTTCCAAGAGATGAACTCGGAAGATCCAACTATGGTATGGTTGCTGTTAACCCTAGCAGAGTTAACCCTACCTTCGATGAACCAGCTTTGAAGTTTGTTGTTGAAGAAGTTTCTTTGAACACCACCTGGTTATTGGAGATTGTCAACTTTAACGTTGAAAACCAACAATATGTCGCTGCTGGTGACTTGAGAGCTTTGGACACCTTGACCAATGTCTTGAATGTTATCAAGTTGAACAAGATTGATATCGTTAAGTTGCAAGCCACTATTAGCTTGGATGAAGTTAGAGGCCATTTGAAGGAGATCATTTCCGAGGTTTCTGCTCAATCTATCGCTAAGCCACAACCAATTGATTTACAAAGAGGTTTTGCTGTTATTCCATTAAAGGGTATTTCAGTGCCTTTCCACTCTTCTTACTTGATGTCAGGTGTGAAACCATTCCAAAGATTCTTGGTTAAAAAGATTCCACAATCCTCTGTTAACCCAGAAGATTTGATTGGAAGATATATTCCAAACTTGACTGCCAAACCTTTCGAAATCACTAAGGAATATTTCCAAGAAGTATATGAATTGACTAAGTCTGACAAGATTTTGAGTATCATTAACAATTGGGAATCTTACGAGTCTGCTTAAATTAATCATTGATTTTCTGTGGTACGAAAACAACTGATTTAAGCTGAAAAAACTTGTATATAATATTCATTCCCTAATTCTTTTGATTATCAATTGGGATATCAAATAATCAAATAATCAAATAATCAAATATTTAATTCGCTTCATTTAAAAATGATGATGCATGATGCAATGTTATTAATTTAATAGTACGTGGTACTACTATTAAGTTCATACATATACTTTAGATACTATATATTTAGGATAATAAAATTAATTTTTTATACATGATGTAAATAAACTGATCAAACTGATCAAACTAGTCAAAGAATTCAAAGACCAGTAGCTAATGGACTTGAAATATTAACTGGGGTGAACTTCTTTGGTAATGAAACTCTAGAGAATCTAGACTTTAATCTTTGAGTGACAAGATCCATATCTAAATGTCTTGTTAATCCCAATCTTGGAATACAACCAATATAATGATCATCATCTAATTGAACATCCAATGGATCTTGAGTATGACAACCTGGCGATAAAGATAATCGAATGGAATGTTTCTTTCCACTTGGACTTGAAGGATCATCAGCTTCATATAATTCAAACACAATTTGCGATAAGTAATCCAATTCAGGTAATGCATTTCTAGCAATTTTCATGGGGAATTGAGAGCCATAAATTACATTCAATAATGTGTAGATATGTGACTCTTTAGTGAAATAATTCACAACAGCAGCAGTATCATGTTTCTTCATATCCTGAATATCAGATAAAATTTGTTTGGCCAAAGGTAATGAAGTTAATAATCCAATATCCAATTTCTCTTCATCTTTAATACCATATTCTTGAGGACAAATGAAATCAAACAACACCTTAGATAAGCGGTATAATTCTCTTAATCTAGCAAATGTAGGATGATCAAATGGATTATCGTGAGATTTGGACTTTTCATGTTTAGAGTTGGCATCATTATTGGCAGTGGATTCATTACCGGTGGAGTTGGCA
Organism: Suhomyces chickasaworum; assembly: GCA_030568495.1. NCBI lineage: Eukaryota > Fungi > Ascomycota > Pichiomycetes > Serinales > Debaryomycetaceae > Suhomyces > Suhomyces chickasaworum. The sequence continues at coordinate 197,541 of JAJMGF010000019.1, read as the reverse complement.
CCTTTCAAAACCCATCCTAAAGAGCCAGCAGAAGCTGGGGTATTAGAACTGGCAATACTGGCGAGATTACTTTGGGAGTTTCCATTAGAAATGGCTCCTGAACTGGAGTTGTTAGATGGAATATTCATAGGAGCAGTTGAATTGTCAGGAATCTTGAAGTTATTCATGGCCAAAATGTTAATTGGATATTCACTGACCAAACCAGAAGAATTAATCGTGTCACCACAAGTATCTCTCAAACGTTTCAAGAGTTCCTCATCATTAGGGTCAAATGAGAAGATCTTCTCCAAGAAATGTCTGTTATGTAAAGCATCATATTTCATTGTATCATATAATTCTGAAATCTTCGAAGGATGGGTTTTCTCCACACTGAGAAATTCCAGGAAAAGTTTGTCCCATCTTTCTCTAAACAAGAATGGATCTTCTCCACAACACCAATTGTCTTGGAATTCTTGAACGTTTTTCTTTTCAAAGTTATACTCCATGATTTGACGATGGAAGTTCATCAATTGACAAACACGTTTAATAACCTCAAATGGTTGAGGCATCTTTGGAGGCCATGTAAAATGTGCAGGTGCTTCAGCACCTTGCCTCAATAATGGTTTCAACTTTTTCTTCACTTTATCCATCAAATCCTTAGCTGCATTAGAATCATCTAATAAATCCTTTCTAACAATTAAGAAATCATCAGGTAATGAATCTTCATCAACACCCAACAATGCCAAGGTTGAAAGACGAGCACTAGCAATTACTCTTCTTTCTGAAGATGTGAAAACCTTGACATCCTTCAAGGCATCACGATTAAGTAACTTAATGTACTGTCTTAATTGTTCACCTACATCAGTTGCTTGATGTTTTGCTGAGTGAGTTGGTTCACCACCCCATTTTAAGATCAATTGAACTTTATCAACAATTTCTGGATTTTCACTATTAAGAGCTGGTTTCAATTGAATCTTTGTACCAGGGAAATTCATCTTCTTTTCCAAGGCAATTCTCAATTGTTTTAATTTCTTTAAATCTTCCAACTTCTTTTCTTCAGCAACCTTAACTGTTTCCAAAACAACTTGCAAATCGGCAACTGCACGAATAATTACTTCTTCTTTATGTCCCTTTAATAAAGATATAAAAAGTGGAGATCTGAATGAGTATTTGAACTTTTGTTTAGGAGTACGATCGGCATGTCTAATAACAGAAACCATTCCTTTAAACACCCATTTTTGTTCCTTTTCTTCGAATTGACTCTTGTTAAGGAGTTTTGACAGATGGGGAATGGTTGTTTTCAATAAATCACGTCTCTTCTTTGCCTCAATGAAAAGTCCTCTTAAAATACTAGCACATGAGTCGTAATATTCATTATTATCCTTCACAAACGAGAAGCCATTTACATCAATAACATATGATTCACCATTGACTCTTAACAAGTCAAATCCACAAATGGTTTGTTGAAAAGCATTGGAAACATTTTTGGCCATGGTTTTCTCCACATCACTCAATTCTGTGATAAATCTGATTTCTTTACCATGAGTATTACGTCTGACAATACCATCAACGACAGGAGATTTTCTGGTTTCAGCATGACAAAAATCTGGTCCAACAGTATAAGCTTTAACGTCTTCAAAATTATCGGTATCCATGAATTTTTCATAGATGAAAGAACCCTCAGTTCTTGGATTATTCAAATCAGGGTCGAACTCAGATGACTTGTTACCGATCTTTCTGAATAATCTTCTACCACCTCCACCAGTAGCCTTAGGGTAATATATGTAAACGTTGTGATCTTCACCATCAACAGGCTTTTCCACAAATGGTTTCTTTAAGATCTTATCACCAACACGAAGAGTGTCTTCGTCAACCATTTCCCATTCTGGTTCTTCTTGGTTAGTCAAGCCGTCTATGAACTGTTCAGACATTCCTGTAGCGATCAACTTTTCTCTTAATTCGTCTTCGATATGAGGACCACCATCTCTGCTGATTTCTAAACGATGCGGAGTACAAACGTTAGCATTATTAAGAATGCTCAAAACCAATCTTCTATCCCAAAGAGCCTTTTGAAATACCAAATCATTGATAACGTAAGGTTTACGATAATTCACATAAGCAATTGCTTTATCAAGAGGGAAACCGTTTGAAAAGAAACTGACCAAAAAATCACAAGTAGGCCAATTCTCAATAGCTTCATCTAAGATGACTTTATCACCGAAAATGATGGTCTCAAACTCTCCATTTTCAATCAAGCGATTAAGGATACGTCTACATGGTTTTGACATTACCTTAGCATCCATAGCACAAACACCAATCTTACCAATTTTAGGAAGTCTGGGGCCAAAAGTGTCTTTGATACCTGAAAACGACTTTCTAGAGGTGTTGGAAGAATTGGAAATGGTCTTCAGCAACCGATGTTGGTCGGTAGGGAAAGACGCAGATGAAGATCCCGAATCGGATCTGTTTTTAAAGTCGTTTATTTTCAAGTTATCGGCAGTCAATTTGTCTCCTTGCTGTCCTTCAAGTGGATCTTGTTCTGGTAAGGCTTGGGCACTAGGAGAGCTGCTCTCATGAAGATTAAGGTGTCCAGCATCTTCGGCACTTGTTTTTGGTGCAAAGCTTTCAAGCATCGGAGCTATAGATGCGATGGCTTTCTCAGTGGCTGGGGATGCCAACGGTTGTCCACTCAATGGAGAATGCTTCTTAGGCGTTGAATCTTCTAATTCCCCAGGAAACTGTTTAGTGTCAGATAATGACAATGGGGACATGGGTTGGTTAAGTTTCTGATGGACTTGGTGCACCAAACTCGACTTGGTGTTAATTTCACCCGGTTCGGAGTTAGCGTTATTGCCATTACTTGACATGGTGATCTTAATAGGCAGAAACGTGTGCTAATAAAGTCATCTTCAACATACTTAGACAACGTGATGGCAGTGCGGCAAGATAAGAGGTCGTGCGCTGCACAGAAGATCCATTGAGTTTGATGAACCGAAGTGAGCAGTGTGAAGTGAAAAGTGAAAAGTTTAAACTGAAATTATGAATTGAGTCAATGAGTCACGTCACGTGTCAGGCTTATAAAGATCATTGACAACATAACAAGCAACAGGAAGTATTGATAGAATTTTGGTAAAGCTATGACGAAGAAATTGATAGAAAGAACCAATTGATATTTCTATAGTAGAATATTTCCAATGTTAAAAATTAACCAGCAAAATTTCCATTATTTTTATGGCAGGTTGGTCCATAGTGTTGGGGTCTATTCATAAAGGAAGTGATTAATTGGACATAATTCTATGTCATTTGCTTTAAAGGGAGAGAACAGCAGTAGTAGAGATAGAATTAGACCCTTTGAGTTCACAGAAACCGAGCTTCATATGTTGAGTAATTTCAACTGTCCTCGTACCCCACGTTTCAGTAACATATTGAATATTCATCGATAGTAGCAACTTACGATAACTATTCACACAGAATACTATAGATTTAAGTCAGTTTGTTCTCGAAGTATTAGGGGAGATTCTTTTCAAGAGAAGGCTGGGGATCCTTCTTCAAAGTTTCCTTCTTCAAAGTTTCATTCTTCAAAGTTTCCTTTCATTAGTAGGTAGGAATTTCCTTTCAAAAGTAGCCAGAAGCATTTCAACGAATTGATTTAGAATCGATTTATGATAATTGACAGGTTCAATAAAACAACCTGACAATTTCATCAAAACAATTGGATTACCTGTAAAACCATTCCTCAATAAAGTATTTACAATAAAGTTTCTACAATGTTGTTATCATATGCACCAACAAGCTAACACTTGTTACTCCACATCATAAACTTTGATATACCAACGCTCCGTTAGTCCATTGACCCTATGGGAATCAACGTCCTGCAACCCAGTGATTGCATCGTTGGGCTACGATCACCAAAAGGTGATTTTCAGCACATTTATATTAATTATTCAACAGCAGCAAGAGAGTCAAATAATACAGAAATAGATTCACCAAAGTGATCTCTTCTGATACATTCAGCAAATATAGGAGAAACATCAATCACAGTAAGTTTATCGGAATACTTTTCAATTCTATCTTTTCCAATAGGATAAGTATTTGTAACCACGATCTTGTCGATACAAGAACTTTCTGATAAGCTTTCCAAACAACCATCACTGAAAACACCATGAGTTCCAACCACATAAACGGCTTTGGCACCACAGTTTAATCTCAAATGCTCTGCAGCAGCAATAAATGAAGTTGGCTTATCGATCATATCATCCAAGATGATGGCAACCTTGTTCTTGACGTCACCAACCAAGGTGATCAATTTTTCTTCGTTGATAGATTGAGGTTCATCTTCATCATCAGAGTTTCCAGCATCATAGGATCCTCCCAAAACGTCACTATCTAAGATTGCTTGACGTTCGAATGGAACGGATTCCACCTTTGAAGCACCGGCTTTAGCAGGGTAGTCGTCATCGACAACATGACCCTGCACGATTCTTGCGGTTTGAAGTTCGGAAACGATATTATCTTCTTCGTCATCATCAATATTAACCGATTTCTTCAATTCCTTCTTTTTGGAATATTGGTCTTGAGTACGACGTCTATCAGTATGAATCATAGCAAAGTTGATTTTCAAGGAATCAGCCAAAGTAGTGACTCTCTTAGTACCACCGGGGTTCTTTGAGACTACAACAGCATTTTCCCAATCTGGGATGTTGTGGCGAATCCATCTACCCAAAGTTGGAGCACCAAACAAGTTGTCCACAGGTTTGGTGAAAAAACCTTGCATTTGGGAAGCATGTAAATCCATAGAGACAACATGATCAGCACCTGCCATCACCAATAAATTGGCTAACATTCTGGCGGTAATAGCACCACGATGTTTTTTCATCTTGGATTGCTTGGAATAAGGGAATTGTGGTATCACAGCGGTGATCTTGGAGGCAGAGCCTCCACGACACGCCGAGATTAAGATCAATAATTCCATGATATGATCATTAATTTGAGGAGAACCAGATTGAATGATGTAAACATCCTCATCTCTAATGGAAACACCAATTTGTACGGAAGTTTCACCATTGGAAAACTTTTTCAAAGTGCATGGAGCTGGCTCCACTCCGAGTCTATCACAGACCAACTTTCCCAACTCTGGGTGTGAAGATCCCACGAAAACCTTGCACTTTCTCATGAATGTAGAAGTGGATTGACTCAACTTGAAGAGGCAAGTAAAGGGATAAAGTTCCTATTTAATCCAAAGGAAACTGTGTGTTTGAGGCGAGACCTTGGCAGATGCCCTGGCTAGCGATTGATTCGTATTTGTCAAATATTGACTCTACCTTCTGGAGAAGAAAAGTGAAGAGTAATTTGGTAGCTCCACAGTATAAAATTTTTGGCGATGAGTCTGTGTGCAGGAGACCAATCCCACGAGCTCAATGTAACTGTGGTAGTTTAGGGTTGAGTGCCATGACCAATAATAGAAAACTCGGACCAGATCAAGTTTAAGTGGTTTGATTAGAAAGTTTTTAGATGTTTAAGAAACCACGACTTTTTACCACCAGTTTAACTTCAGTATTGGTTCTAGTTTGGTCCTGAGATGTAATTCTATAACTACTAGTTTTTAAGTCTAGTGCAGTAGTGAAGCCATGTGAGCTGCAAGTGGGCCGTTTTTCGCGCGATTTACCAGTAATTACCAGTAATTTACCAGCACTTTCATAGGGCCAGTTCTAGTGCAACTGAAATATTACTGAGAGATAATTAGCTGAAACATGTTAATTAGCTGAAACATGTTAATTAGCTGAAACATGTTAATTAGTGGAAACATGTTAATTAGTGGAAACGTTACTTGAAGTATAATTAATAGTTAAATCCATTTGAATTGTCTTGCTTTGGTCTGAAGTGGAAACTTATATGAATATTCATCAATTAGGTCAGATGGTTTTGCAGTTTAAATGAACACTTCATGTTTCATGTTTCACTTTACATTTTGTCTTAGATCTCATTTTACACTTTGATTTTGACTTTGAGGGTTGTAAGTGGATATGACTAGTCCTGCACAGTTTCCCAATCCATCAGATGTCGGAGTATATTCAGAACCATACCTTGGCCAGGCCAACCGATGCTGAAATCACGGAGTACCATGAAGATTCCCTCATAAAGTCCACATTGACCAAGCTTGAAGATTACAAGAAAAAAATCGCCGATTCGGTGTTTATTGAGGAATATAAAGCATCATTACGGCAGATATCTAAACCCATCACCAAAATACGATGTTTGGCATTAGGTTCCCCCACAGAAAGCAAAAGTGCCTTGTTTCAGTTGGCATTGATGCAATGGACCGCTGAAATCTTGCAAAAGCCCGAAATATCATTATTCGATCCCATTTTCTCCACACAAGATATCTATCTTTTGGAAGTGATCTTAGGCCATTCAGTTGATGAAGACGAATACAAACAGTCTCAAGATGACCAACTACTTTTCTTCATGCCTCATGCCCCATTGGAGCTTACAAACGCATTGTTGAAGCAGCAAAAGCCCGTTAACTTCTTAGGTAACGATATTATAGCTCATACTGATCGATACACCAAAGCCAAACTTCATGATACTTTCCCCGATATAAGCTTGTTGGTTCATCTCAGCGAGCCTTTGCCCTCGACCGAAACCAGTAAAGATGAATTCCAAACGGTTTCTCGTCGTAGGAGAAAGAAGAACGTTTTCGTGGATCCCAAAATCGATTACGATTATTCCCATAGTTATATGGGTAAATTGACCATAACGAGATTCAAAAATAGTGTTGGTAAAGATTCATCTTGGGAGAATGCATTTTCTGATCTAGCTCTCCATATAATTACCCCAAAATCCAAGAGTCTGGAATCAGTAGAATCTAAAAGTGAAAGTGAAAGTGAAACTAAGAAAGGAATTGATCAAATAACTGAAACTGGTCATAAAAATTGAATAGGTATATGAAATATAATAATAGATGGTTACGACACAATTATTACGTAGAGTATATTTGAAATAGACAGGGAATAATAATACATTTCTCATCATCAATTAACTAGAGTGCATACTCACATTACAGTAGCCTTTGTTTTTTGGTGACGATATCTGGTTCTTGTTTGATTGATGGGTTCATTATCAAGTCTGCCCCTGGAGTCGAAGTGAGACCAGTAATTGCTGGTGACGCTATTGCTTTAGAGGCAGAATCCGAAATGTTCCCACTAGTCTCGGTGGCACCATTTGTATTAGCTGCTTTCATTTCATCGGTGAGTAAATGTTTGGCCAAAATAGAATACAAATCATCTTTAGTGAATGGCTTAGCCAAAATATCCGACATACCATTCTGAAGATAATTTACTAAATCATTATCTTCGATATTTCCTGTCATGGCAATAATAGGAGTTTTTGTATCAAAAGACCGGATCACGCTAGTAGCAGTGGCACCATCAAGGTTCGGCATGACAATGTCCATTAACACCAAGTCATATTTGGTATGTTCCACCGTTGAAATAGCATTCAACCCATCAGTAGCAACCGTCACTTGACACCCATACTTGACCAAGAATTTACGGCACAATTGGATGCAAACATTATCGTCTTCCACCAATAATACATGAAATTTAGGATTGGCTAAATTGGTTGTGAATACTTGAGGCAATTGGTTTCCCAAGCTGGCAAGCGGTGACCCAGCAGTAGAAGTAGCCAAAGGAGAATGTGCTTTTGGGGTCAAGTTATCGGTTGATGGTGGGGTTGGTTTCATGAAGGCAGAAGCAGGACCCATGGGAGCACCTGCAGAGGCTTGGGAAGGTGGCTGTCCGGTAGTTGGTGGGATGGCCATTCGAGTGGGTGGACTAGTTATGATATTAAGTTGACTCACTGAGCCAGAATGAGAATGACGAGGTGCTTGGGATAAGGCCAGACTAGGTAATGGAGCTGGTGCAGCAGGGTTTGGTGGAGGTACCAGTAAGCTCACCAACGACGGGTTTGGAAAGTCCAAAGGAGGAAGTTTTATACCAGCTTGAACCAAACAATTAATTAACACTCCAATGGAGCGATGATAACGCTCATCAATGGCATTCAATGCCACGATATTCTCCATGATGGTTTTGTATTTTGTTTGAAGAATGGCCACTTCCTTTTGTAACGCTTTGTTGTCTGCCTGTAAATAATCTATTTGTTCTTTCATGTACTGTTGAGAAGAAGATATCTGGTGGATGTTATGCGATGATGCCGATACCTGGCCAACCTCCGAGCCATTTGTAGAGATACCTTTCTTGTTGCTGGGTCCCTTTCTCTTGATATTTTCTAAGGAATCAAGGTCATTTATCCGAAAGTCCGGATGCTTGAATTCCCAGGCATCTTCACCATATGGATATGTTTGTCTTTCTTCTGTAGGGACTTTGACCTTGTGAAAGTCGTACTTATTGAGTTGACGCACGAAACTGGCGAAATTGCTATGTTTAAAGTGACGTGGAAGAATCTCCTTGGTGAATTCGTTTGTATTAAGTACCACGAAACTATCACCATTATGGGTCCACCGGACCACATCTTTATAATCGTCTTCTTGAAGCATTTGAAATAACTTTTTCACAAAGTCATTCGATCCACTGAAATTGGAGCTGGCTGCCAGGACCAGCGACGGAGGTAGACTTGACATGGCGGTTGTATGTGAAGTGGTGGACAACTGAGTGAGATGTGGAGAATGGAGAGTGGAATGGAAAATGCACAGGGACGAGGAAATGACAGGAGATGACTTAAGGATCAATTAGTAACGTAACACGTAGGTTAAGGGAACCGAAACACGATATAGGATTGGTGATGATTGAGGCTGGTAGCACAAGAGACAACTATCATCAGGCCAGCCTGCATATTGAAATGGTTGGGAGGTAGGAAATTTTGAGCGACCGTCGTGTACCCACCGGCGCCTCTGTCTGTGTGCATCTGCCATAGTGGGCGGTGTGCATACCAGTGGGCACAACAGTGAGCACACAGGCAATTGGCGTCGGGCGTCGGGTGTTGGGCGTTAGGGTGGTCACATGACCGGCCGGGCTTAGTGGTATCCCATAGCGGTGGCGTTCAACTAGCGACAAGCGAAAGCGAAAGTCAGAGGCGTTAGGGTTACCATTTTGTTGAAGCAACATCACAGCCATACCCGTCATGCATGCAAGAGCAGGAAAGCTGCATGGATATTTATAACTGGCCGCTGAGTTTCCTATTATAATTGCTTGTCAAAAAGTTTAATTGACATGTCTCAAGGGGAACATCAACCCCAACCCAAAGGATTGGTTGGTCTGTTACACGTAATGCCCGAGTTCTATGGAGTTTATGTGCTTCAACTGGAACCTCGTCCTCAACTGTTTTACGTGGGGTCTACACCTAATCCCATTCGCCGGTTACGACAGCACAACGGTCACCTCACTGCTGGGGCGTTTCGGACCAAACGTACTGGGGCCAGGCCTTGGCGCATAGTTGCGTTGGTACATAACTTTCCTTCCAAAGTGGCTGCATTACAGTTTGAACACGCATTGCAGCATCCATATCATACCCGTCATATCGCTGCTAATGTTCGAGTGACCAAGACGCGGAGTGCTGCTCGAGGACTTCATCATATCATGGCCAATCTTCGCCATCTAATCAATGCATCGGCTTTCGATTCCATGAACCTTCACTTAGTATTATTACATCTGAGGGTTTGGCCTGTATGGAGAGCGAATCGATATCACGGACCGTTGACCAATGCCTTGGAAGTGGATTTTGCTGAGTATTTTGGGTGCATCCAGCAGGCGGACGGCGAGGTCGGGCCGCACGGGTATGAAAAGGGCATGGAGTCGAAGTCGAAGCAATTGAACGCGGAGGAGATTGAATTATCGCAACCCGAGGGAACTGAGGTGGAATTACAATCGTCCATTACATGTCAAGGGAGTCCATCTCACCGGATAATACCGGTGGGCCTGCGTCAAGTCTATGATAGAGTTGACGCGAATTCATCTCAGACACAAGCGGCATCTTATGCAGCAAACAATGCCCTGGGCCCTGCGCTGGTCCTGACTCTGTATGCACTCCTACCGTCTGGCGGCGCAGGACATCAGGTTCCGTCGCAGGTTCCGTCGCAGGTTCTGTCGCAGGCACAGGTGTCTCAACTGTCACAACTGTCACAGCTGTTTCACCAGTCATCATGGCAGGTCCCCCACAAAATTCACCCTGACCCGTCCAATACAACAAACCTTGAGGGTTCCAGTCTCAATACAGCCAAACATGAACTCTCTAACCTCAATTCATCTGGCTCCTTTGGTTCATTTGGCTCCTTTGGCTCATTTGACGCATTTGACTCATTTGACTCTATGATGCAGTTTCATGGGTCTCTACTTGACCGTGCCAAAGCCCGGATACTTTTCTCCTCCGTAGTGTGCGGTTTGTGTGACCTAGCCGTGGACTACGTGCCTGACGACATTCCCTGCCTAGACGATGCGGAACTCCTACTGCATTACCTCAAGAAGCACATGCCACTACTTGCCATATGTCCTCATGGCGACTGCGATTATGTGTGCCATTTGACATGCTTAGCCAAGTCTCAGCTGGTTAATGGCTGCCCAGGTCAGATACATCCCAAGTGGGTACGGTGCCCCAGATGCGAAAAGGTCTGCTCGTGGAGTTTAATAGTGAGAACGGCTACAAGTTTGCGATACTATGCCCTCAAGGATCACCTCCCCGCCTCACAGAGGATCATACTGTTACTGTAATGACCAAATTACAAGTCCAAATTACAAGACCAAATTATAAGACACCAATTACCGACTCCTCCAAATATATTAATTTACTGGAGTCTCATTACTTATTGCATAAATTCATTAACAAAACCACTAAGCCTGAACTAATCACTGGTATAAATAACAGGCTTTTTAATTTTATTTCGTCTAATACTATAAACTCTGGATGAGCGAGAATTCGTCAAGTCGATCATTTCCAAGCCCAATTTCTAAATCCTATTGTGGTCTTGTCACGTAATTTGATTCTTTCCATGCAGCGGATTTATTCACTTTTTCACAGTATCAACAATCATTTTCTTTTCTTTGGCGTTTCTTTGGCATTTCCATTGAAGTTATTTTCGCTTTCACCTTCTGTTTCAGTCAGATCGACTTAATGAGCTTAATTCACCATTGGGTCTAGCCTTACATTTTCCAGATCCTGTAAACTTTAACCTTTCAAACGTCTCGGATATTATTACTTAATATTCCGACAGTTACCTGTGCGGCTTTATGGCGAGTTCAATTGAGGATATGGTCGGGCCGAGTTGTTGGACTACGTCAAATTCTCAAATTCTATGCTTGAATTGAATTGGGCAAATGTCCCCACATCTCAAGCTCTCAAGCAATTCTACACCCACTTAACATACCACGATATTTTCATTGCTACTTACAATTCGTCATGAGCAATCTCATCATGCTTAACATGAGCGTTGTCCTTGTGGTTAAGGACAATTTCCCACGGCGAATTAATTTTCACTCGTGGTTTATGAATTATCAATTGGTGAGTTGAAACATCAAACTTGACATTCCATTGATGTCCTTCTTGATGCACCATCACTTGATCAATTTTGGTGTGATTCTCTGCATAAATGGTGATTTTTTCAATTTTCACTTGATGAAGTGACTTTAAATATTCTTTGTTTGTCAGTGTCACTTCACCCGCAATCTTATTGGCAAAGGCAGTGAACTGAATACTGGCCGATGCTCCTTTGTCTGCGTACAGGAATGATTCCCCGTCATCCACGTATAGATTTCCTGAGGCAGTGCCTTGATTGTTTAATCCGATGATCAATGAGTATGGATCATTCTTCATTAAACGACTGGAACGTCTATATCTATTTTTGACGGCCAAGATACTTCCTCCCGTAAGAATCATGGGGATATCATTTAATGCTACCTCCTTAGTAATGTATTGGGGTTGAGAAACATGATAAACTTGGATAACTTCACTAGATGCTCGGGTGATATCATAATGTACTTCGGCGTTGGGAATGTAAATGTTAATTTCACTAGCACCTTCTTCGGTAACAGGCTTAACCATCAAGCCCGAGCCCAAGCTAGCGTCAACAGAACCTCCAATGTAAAATTGATCATCAATGTCATAACAGTTCAAGTTAGCCAAGTTATCATAAAAGATCGGTCTCATCACTGGAATTCCACTAAGAGAAGACTCATGGAAACTAGTATAAAATACCGGCAATAATGAGTATCTCAATTTGATAGCATCTCTCATAACTGAAGTATAAGGCTCACCTGCAACCCAAGGTTCCCGACGACGGGAGTCAATATGTGCATGGGCACGGAAAAATGGATACCAAATACCGGTTTGGTACCATCTAGTTAATAATTCTTTTGAAGGATTTCCAAAGAATCCACCCACATCTGCTCCAGCAAATGGCATACCTGCGACACCCGAAGTCAAAACCATGGGGATAGAAGCCTTCAAATATTCCCACTTCGACATGTTATCACCAGTCCACATGGCAGCAGTACGTTGTGAACCAGCATAGTAAGCACGAGTTAAAACAAATGGTCTTTCTCTATTGGTATTACCTAGTTGACGTTTCTTCAAGGCATCATAAGTTGCTTCGTGGAACGTCATACCATACACATTGTGAACTGAACGATGTTCCCATCCACCATAGTGAATATTGTCACGAGGAGAGGAGTCCTCTGGTCCATTGAAAACAGATGGTTCATTCATGTCATTCCAAAGGAAGATATTGGACGATTCACCTCCCATGAACTCGTTTTCGGCACTCCATTCAAATTTCGAGTCCCAATATTCTTGAGTATTTGGGTTCATACTGTCCACCCAAACAGACTCACCAGGCCAACAATGTCCATGGTAAGAGGAGTTCAACTTATCGTTGATGGTGATTTGTTTTGAGATCAAATCATTACTAACAGAGTATCCGGTTTTAATATGTGGATCAACTATGAATACCAAATTTCTTCCAGTATGATCCAATTCTTTCAACATCCGCTGTGGGTTGGGGAACTTTTCCTTTTGCCATGTGAAATATTTCTTTTGGTCAGCATATTCGATATCAAGCCAGATGGTGTCGTATGGTATCTGGTGTTCGTCAAATTTGGCATTGATGTCCAAAACATCGGTTTCGTCGTTGTAGTTCCATCTACATTGATGATATCCTAAAGAGAACAATGGAGGTAATTGAGTGTTTCCAGTAATTTTCCCGTACTTGTCATTCACATCTGCTGGTGTCTGACCCACAATAATCATGAAATCTAAAATCCCATTTTCCGATATCCAGTGTGATTTGGCGTCTTTGGCATCACTCTTGTCAATATCTATAAATGTATCAGCTCCATTAATCCAGAACAATCCAGTTGATACCTCAGGATTAACTGCAAGTAAAAATGGAATTGAGCCATACATTGACATAGGAGACTCGGTATCGTACTCAAAAATATCCACATTAAATAATCTGTAAGGAGAATCTTCAGTAGTATCCTTCAAGTTTAAGGAATCGGCATGCTCAGGAATTCCATATAAGTGTTTGAAATTCTTGAAAGTAAAATCCAAGCCAATGGATTCAGGTCCAAATGGCAACGAGTCATCACTAGAACTATGAAATGTATCTTTGAACATGTTGTAGTCCGATTCTTCACTATGTAAATGTTCCAGAGTCTCATCTGATTCTGATCTCCAGTGCTCGAAGTTCAATAAGTTCTGTTCATTCACAATAACAACAGGTTTCTTGTCAAATTCAACAGTGATTTTAATTGGAAGGAGATTGATCTCCACCACGAAATTGCCTTGTTCGATGGTGATTTTGTCTTCTTGGATGGAATGGTTTACCTTGTTGGCAAATGGTAATTGGTCAATAAAAGCCCATTTTGGGACCTCATTATACCGTTTTGGGTTCAACACGTTATTGACTTGGACTTGTTCTCTATTTTCATCTATGGTAAACCTCACAGTTTGATTAAGTAAAGTGATTTCGAACGGTAATGTTACCTTTGATCCACTTGGAAGTTGCTTGACAATATTACCGTGGATATTAAACATCAATGGATCTGACCCCAATCCAACCGAAGAGTGGTCTATAGTATAATGAGGCTGGTAGTTGGCATTTTGACGAACTTGTTTGGCAAAATGACGGTTTCTATGGCAGAACCCTGCCTGTTCACATGTCTTGAAGGTATGCTCCTTAACAGCAATGACCAGACAGGAAAGTAAAAAAACCACCAATAAACTTGCTAAACACAAGTAATTGGACCGATTTATCAACATTCTGACTACCTATGATAATTAGTAGTTCCACTAACTGAAGCAATTAGGTTGTGCCTTACTTAAAGGGCTACAATAGGAGGTCGTGCGCACACTCATGTTGCTCCAACTCAAGGGCAGCAAAATCCTATCTTGAATGAAGAGTTATCTTATTCCCCACACAGCCAACGCCACCGGACTCCGTGACTAGCTGTTTAAAGCTTCAAAAGGTTTACTCACACCGCCACAAATGCTGTGATTCCAACGAAGCCCACACGGCTTCCACATCAACAGTTACGATCCAATTACTTCACTATTCAAACCTTTTCAAAGTTATTTTTTTGCTTAAAAGTTGACAATAACCTCCCAGAGAGCCTAACAACAGGAACATTAGTGATTGAATGGTGTTTGTATTCTGTCAAACCATGCCAAACTTGGTGGGTGTCGTTTCTAGTTTAAGGTCGTGTGAGCGCAACAAATTATGTTTGGAGAATTTTTTTGAGCGGGAGCTCAAACCATAACTAACCCAGTCTTCTTAAGCAAGTAGCATTCTAAAACGAGTGCATATCATTTAATTCATTGGTCCGATAGTATATTTCTACCTGGAGCTTTTGATACTTCCTCAAGCGCGTTCTTGAGTTGATTTTTAACGGGAAACATACTCTGTTCTTGTCAACTATCCATTCATAAACCACGACTAAGAAAGCACAAGCATACATTGGTGGTTTATAAATACCATGGCAATGATAGAAGATAGGAAGCGGTCGATAACCGATGATGAAACCCACACTTTAAAGAAGCAAAAACCACTAAATGTTCTTAGTGATGATGGACCCTTGACTCAACAAGATGTGGTGTACTTCCAAAAGGAAGCTATTTGGCGTCAAATGGATATTTATCGCCAAAAGGCACATATTGCTTCCAGAGATTTGCTGAAGTATAAACAACGATACGAAGCCAATGAACGTCAACTCCACATTTTAGATTCTTGGTATGAGCAGATAATCAACTTGTTTAAAGACCAAGTAGATGATGCAGACACTGAACTCAATGAAGACCTTCTTATCAAGGCAGATGATAGCGATAAACCATCGTCCATTCAAGACATATTAGAAAGGAGAAGATTAAGTCTTATCAAAGTGATATCACCTGTTATAGAAACTTTAAAATCTTCCGTGCTGGCAGATTCTAGAAAATTGTTGGCTAGGGTTGAAGAGTTAAACGCCAAGCTAGCCTCGGCTCAAGCATCCAAAAAATCTCTCCTCAAGTCAAAATTGGAATTAGAAGAAAAAGTAGACAGCTTACAGCAAGATTTGCTAAAAATATCAAGAGATAAGGAACGTCTCAATTCTAAAACACTCAAAAGAATAGATGGAAGTGTCAAGACTGAAGAAAATGGATCGGATGAAAGCTCTGAAGGCGTGAACGGTAATCACGAAATCAAAACCGAAATAAAAGAAGAGAAGTCAGAAATTTCTGAGCTTCCTGCCATGAGTAATGAAGAGCTTGAAAATCTTAATGCTGAGATAGAAAAACTCAAATCGACTAACGACTTGCTCACATCTCAAATTCAAGAAATTGGAGACAAACATTCTAAGGCCCAACAAGAAATAGTTCAATTAGACAATAAGTTACATAACTTACAGGAGTCTGATTTAACTGATAATATGTATTATAAAAATGTTGTTAAAAACAATAGGAGTCTACAAGATCAAATAATCAAGTTGACAAAAATTAACGAGTCGAATATAGCCAGGCTCAACGAATTCGAAACCAAGCAAACTGGAATCAAGGAAATTGTATCAAAGGAAATACTTGAAGAAAATGATCATTTAAGAGAACAACTTCATAAAAGTGAATCTGACTTAGTCAGAATTCGTACTACCAGAGACGAGCTTATCAGTAAGCAGGCTATTTTGAAGTCCAAAATGGAGAATCAAAAAACCAATGGTGACTTGAGCAAGTTGAATGAAATTATGAACTCTAGACTCCAACAATTGGAACAAGAGCAACAAACTAAGATCACCGAAGAAAATGATAAACTCAAAGAATTAAGCAATGAACAATTGATCAATAGAGTTAATGTGTTGAGTACGGAAATGAAGGAAATCGAGAATGCTTTCAAAGAAACTAGAGAGATATCGATGAAAAAGCTTTCTACTGCTATAGACCAAGAAAATTTAGTGAAAAAGTTAACTATTGAAAAGACCAAAGCTGATCAAAAGTATTTTGCATCTATGAGATTGAAAGATTCACTTCAAGGGGAAAACAAGGTTTTGAAAGCACAAATTGCTAAATCACAGGACCTCATTAAGAATCTTAATGATTTGGAAAAGAACCATCTTAATAAGATTGACATATTAACCAAATCAATCAATGACTACAAAACTATCAAGGATAATTCACTTCAAGAGAACACACAACTTCAAGATAGCCTCAAATCGTTAAAAACAAGCAAGGAGACACTTGAATTAGAAGTTAAGAAGCTCACTAAGTCACTTGAAACCAAAACAGCAGAAAGTTGTGGATTGGAAGCTGAATTATCACAAGCTCGTGTTACTATCAATAAATTGGAGAAAACATTGAAGAGCACCGAAAGTCTTCTCAAGAAATACAAACAGAACAACACATCATTGATCCTCCAGGAAGATGAACAACAACTCGAGGCATTACGGTCAATTGCCAAATGTTCAGTATGCTCTAAGAATTGGAAGGATACTGCCATCAGTGGGTGTGGTCATGTGTTCTGTCATCATTGCACCCAAGAACGGTTGGCTGCTCGTCTTAGACGGTGTCCCTCGTGCAACAAGGGCTTTTCTGCGAATGACCTTTTAACTATTCACTTGTGAACTGTATTATGTACCACTTATGACCAATGTAGACCAGTTTGCTGGTTTCAATTTCCTATCTGTAATATGTGTGCCTTTACCAAGTCGTGTGAAACACAGCCAGCCCAGAAACGCGCGTCTTTTTTTCTTTTTGAGAACACTGCACGCCCGTTACCCGGCCATGTTCGGTGGCAACCGGGAAAAACGACACGTCGACGAGCATGCCGGTTTAGCCAGCAACCCCTATTCTTTTCCCACCATGTTAAGCTCTGAATTGCAATAACGCCCAAATTGGCCATGTAACTTTTCTCAAACTCCCACTAGCATCACCAGCTTTCCCGAATCAAAATGAGCTATTGCTAATTTACCCCATTCTTGCCCGTTGGCTGGTGCCCATCCCGAGTGTCGTGCGCGGCTCAACATACTCATGCGCACCCCAGTATAAATTGAGTAAGATTCGCATCGGTTTCGGGAGTTTGAGCTTGTAAAAGAATCCGCAGAAAAGTCTCTAAAGGGCGATGCGATTTGTCATTGGCTTGGTTTATTAATTCTTACCTAGTGAACATTTTAATAATTCGCCACCGTCGGGAGTTTTTACAGGTTAATTCTACCCAGCACTCCACTTCGAACCTCCAGTTGAGGTTCAAGTTTCTTTCACATTTTACGGTTTACGACCTACGGTTTACGGTTTAGATCGTGCGACCATCCACAACCACTAGAAATTATATATCGCTGGTTGCGCGCCCCTCCATCCTGCACAACTTCCGTCCTGCATAATCCTCTGACAAAGGTATAAATTGAACTCATTGGCTGCAAACTTGCATTTTCATCATGTCGCAAGTGCTCCCTGATACCAACACTCCGGTGCAAACACCCTCATCAGACAATAACTTTTTTCACAAGGAAGACGAGGCCATTATGGCCCCTAAACACCTGGCCAAAGGTGCAGAGCCAGAAAAACCCCTTTCACCTCCAAATCCATCCCCAAGTCCTGAGAAACATAAGCTCGATGATGATTATGATATGGATACAAAACGTGTGAAGATTGATGATGGAGACAACGGTGAAACTTTGGAAAACCATGAAAATGGCCATGTTGAAGGCGTTGACTCCTCAGAAGTCCCACAGCAATCACCAGCTCAACCTTTTGCCACCCAGCAATTTTCGGAACCAGCCCCTAAGCCAGCACAAGAACCTGATATAGACAACCTTCCAGAGAACCCTATTCCTCCTCATCAAAGCAAGTTCGCTCTCAACACCATCAAAGCTATCAAACGCTTAAGAGATGCTGGTCCTTTCATTCATCCTGTGGATATTATCAAACTCAATATTCCATTCTACTATAATCATATCCCTAGACCCATGGACTTATCAACCATCGAACGCAAAATCAACTTGAATGCATACGAAGATGCCAATCAAATTGTTGAAGATTTCAATTTGATGGTGACTAACTGTAAAAAGTTTAATGGTGAAGCTGCTGGTATCTCAAAGATGGCAGACAATATCCAGGCTCATTTCGAAAAACATATGCTCAACTTCCCACCAAAGGTTCTCCCTTCTATCACTGCCTCGAAAAAGATTGGTACTAAAGCTGCAGGCGGCTCTCCTCTGGCAGTCAGCTCTGCACCTGTCACCTCAAAAAGAAAGGCTGCGGTAGATTCTGAATTATCTAAACGTGATTCAGTGGCTGCACAAAGACCAAAGAGAATCATTCATCCACCTAAGTCTAAGGAATTACCTTATGATGTAAGACCACGCAAGAAGAAGTATGCTGCTGAATTAAGATTCTGCAGTCAAACTGTTAAGGAACTCATGTCGAAGAAACATATCAACTATAATTTCCCATTTTTGGCACCTGTTGATACTGTTGCATTGAATATTCCAAATTATAATGAAGTTGTGAAAGAGCCAATGGATTTGGGAACTATTCATACAAAGCTTGCTAACAATCAATATGCAAATGGTGACGAGTTCGCCCATGACGTCCGCTTGGTTTTCCAAAACTGTTACGCTTTTAATCCTGAAGGAACAGATGTAAATATGATGGGACACCGCTTGGAAGGCGTCTTTGAGAAAAAGTGGGCAAACAGACCAATTCCAGAACCAACTCCTCCAAACTCGGATTATGATTCAAGTGAAGGAGAATATGAAGAAGAAGAAATCAGTGAAGCCATGTTATCAGATATTCCAGCCATTCAATTCTTAGAAAATCAATTAATCAGAATGAAGAAAGAATTGGATGAATTAAAGAAGGAACATTTGAAGAAATTAAGAGAACAACAAGCTGCAAAGAGAAAGAAGAAGGCCAAGAAGGTTTCAAAGAGAAAGGATTCAGTCATCAATGGTGGTATCGGATCTAGCGGTCCAGTAGTCACTTATGAAATGAAAAAGCAAGTGAGTGAAATGGTTCCAAATCTTCCAGATAAGAAGTTACAAGCTCTTATTAAGATCATCAAGGATGATGTTGAGATCAGCAATGAAGATGAAGTGGAATTAGACATGGATATGTTAGAAGATAGAACCGTGTTGAAGTTGCACAACTTCCTCTTTGGCAAAAAGGCTGCCGCAAGTATGGTCAAGAAAAAGAAGAGACCTATTTTGGGAACTGCAGATGATGAGTTAGCTCATTTAAGAAGTCAGTTAGCATTGTTTGATGAAGATGGTTCTGGTGTCAACTCTGCTTTCATGAACATTGGAAATGATTTAGAATCTTCGGAAGATGATGTTTCTTCAGAAAGTTCTGAAGAAGAGTAGTTTCGAACTTCTAACTCAAACGTTATTCCATTGATTCAAATCATTGTTCTTTTAATTTCATTATTTTCACAAGGTTTTTATGTACTATAGTTTATTAACTCGTTTCTTCTCTCATCTCTAATGTATAATTAAAAGAATAGTGAATCAGAATTTGTAGATTATCATCCGTTGTCCTTAGATATAATATAACGTTAAAGAAACTCGCGGTCTTACTTTCCTATTTAGGATATAGTATCCCAATTTTTCACTCATCTCGATAAGGACGCTTCCATCAAATTGAACTAGACCCTTACCAGCCCGATATAGTGGCCTACAAATCCACCATTTTCATTCATTTAAAGATTATAACATCTACCCAAGCTCAAAGCAACAACACAGCATACAGATACCAAATAACCATACAAAATGGCGTTAAAGTTGGACCCACACCAACAAGAGGTTCATCAAATCAGTGAACCAAATGCCTCCACCTTAACCAAAAGAAACCCGCTCCATAAACCTATCCATATAATCAAGAACGCAAAGAGTTATCTTGGACGTCCTGCCTTTATTGCAGGTCCCATGGTGAGATATTCCAAACTTCCATTCAGAGAGTTAGTGAGAGCATACAATACCGACATAGTTTATACACCAATGATTTTGGCTAGAGAATTCGTCAGAAATGATATTGCCAGAATATCAGACTTCACCACAAATGACAAGGACCGGCCAGTTATTGTTCAAGTGGGGTGCAACAATGTGGAAGATTTACTTAAGTTTGTTGAGATGATCCATCCTTATGTTGATGGTATAGGTATCAACTGTGGATGTCCCATAAAAGAGCAAGTTCGAGAAGGAATTGGAGCCGCTCTTATGTCAGAACCTGATTTGGTTGCATCAATGGTGAAAGCAGTGAAGGAAAAGTATGGAGATGAAGTATGCTTGGAGACCAAAATAAGAATTCATGCCGATATCAATGAAACCATTTCGTTTGTGAAAAAGGTAGAAGCTAGTGGAGTGGATTATATCACCGTTCATGGAAGAACCAAGAACACCCGATCTTCAATTCCCGTTAATTTGGAAGCTATTAAGATTATCAAACAAACTGTCTCAATTCCAGTAGTGGCTAATGGAGATTGTTTCAGTCTTAAAGATGCCTATGAAATTGCAGAATATACTGGAGTTGATGGAATAATGGCCGTCAGAGGTATTTTAAGTAATCCTGCCCTTTTTGCAGGTCATGATAAAACTCCTTGGGGAGCAGTGGAATTATTCTGGGATTTGGCTACTAGTTATGGATTACCATTCAGAATCACTCAACATCATTTATCTCAAATGTTGGACAAAGTGATTCCTCGAAAATTGTTAAAAGAGATGAACGAGACAGATTGCTTAGTTGATATGATAGATTGGTTTGATAATCATTTCATATTAAAGAGAAGAGGCGAAAAGAATTTTGCCCAAGATATAGAGGTTGGGTGGAAAGTTAACCGGGAAGAGTCTGCCCATATTTGATCAAATGATCAAACAAATAAAACAAATTAAGGTTGTTAACATATTTATTATACACTAATATACATTACTATTACTATTCATTACCCAAGAAGTCTTTGTTTTGTAATGAAATACTCTTGGTCTTATTATTCACCTTATAAATACCCACAAGTTGTTGAGCCAATTCAAACATATTGTTACGTAAAGAGATGACAATAAATTGAGCATTCTTGGTTCTTTCCTTGATATAGTTAGCAACGATGGAAACGTTTCTGAAATCTAATGCTGCATCAATTTCATCCATCACGTAAAGTGGTGTGGGTTTATATTGATGAAGAGCAAATACTAATGCCAAAGAACTCAAGGTTTTCTCACCACCCGATAAATTAGATATATTCTTCCATGATTTTTTTGGTGGCATCACACTGAAAAGGATACCTTCAGAAAATGGATCCAAACTGTCTACCAATTCTAGTTCAGCATTTCCTCCCATAGTAATCATCCGGTACATATCTTTTAAAGTCATTGAAATGATATTGAATCCTTCCATGAACTCATCTAGACGTTTTCTCTTCAATTCTTCACAATAATTCTTGATTTCATCTCTTTGTTGAACTGAAGTATTCAAATCATTTCTTCTCGATTCAAACTCCACTTTCTTAATTCCGTATTCTTTTAATACTTCTATATCAACCTTTATATTGTTCAAAACGTTGGTCAATCCTTCAATTTCCGTATTAACCTCTTCAAGGTCAATTTCATCAATTTTAGACTCATCAACTTGTTCAAGTATTGCACCATTATAACGCTCTTTTTCAATCTCCTCCATCCATGATATATACTCTGAAGGATCACGAACAACCAACGATTCTAGATGTTCTTGATCGCTTTCAATATATCTTGCACATTTCTTGTGAATCGAGTTGTACTTTTCCAATTTGTTATTCATCTCTATTTCAAATGATTTGAATTTATTTATCTCTTCATTCTTTTCCTCTAATTCTGTATGAAGCTTTTCTAGTTCACTTTCGTGCTCATTTCGAGTGTTTTCCAAATCAGATAATTCCAGTTGCATCAGCTTTAAGGTTTCATTTCTCTCCGAAAATTGGCCATGAATCAACTTTAATTCTTGTTCAGCAGATTCCAACTCCTGGCTTGATTGTTCAATAGTTTTTGTATATCTTTTGATATCGTTTTCAAGTTTTTTAATTGCCATTCTATCACCAGCTGTTTTTTCTGTGATAATCTCTATTTGTTGCTTTAAGGAATCTACTTTAGAACTTTGAACCTTCAACTCAACACCACCTGCGTCCATGATATTATCTTCCAATGATTTGATTTGATGTTCCAAATCACTCATTTCAGACTTCAAGTTCAACTTTTCGGACTCTAAACTCTCAATCTCTGAAGCTTTCACCTTAATCCGTGATTCGAATTCTTCATTAGCATTATTGTTTTCGTTTTCTGCAATAAGATTTTTGCATACCATCGTTACTTCTTTCTTTTCTGCACTCAAAGATTCAATATCTAACCTTAATCTCGAGATAGCAAGCTCAGTTTCTGGTTTAAGATTTTGTAATTTTCTGAGCATTTCATCTTTCACCTTAAACTCATTCTCTGACTTTTCATACTTTGATTCTAAATCGGCTAGATCGCGTTTCATCAAATCTATGTCTTCAGGTGATGTATCCATTGAATCTTCATTTGTAGAATTTGATAATCTCATTCCACCTCTAGCAAAATGATTACCACCACCTGACATAGTACCTGAAGTATCAACAACCTTACCATCTAAAGTGACCACTTTCCATCTCTTCGCTCCATATGCAACTTTCTTTGCTTCGCCTAAATCTGGAGCGACTAATGTGTTGTATAACTTACTGTAAAAGGCAGGAGCAAATTTTGGGTTTTGAGGACGAATCAAATCAAAAAGACGTTTAATCGTATTTGGATTTCCAGGGGTTTGAATTGGTGATAAGTTAAATTGTCTTAACTTATTTAAGCAAATGAAGTTAGCATAACCTAACTTATTTTTCCTCAAATAGTCAATACATGCTTGAGCTGTTTCAACAGTTTCAACTACCATTGAATCCAAACCTGGACAAGCTGTTGAAATTGCGATATCATAAACGTCATCAATCACACCCAAGTCACCCAATCTTCCATAAAATCCTTCAATACGACCAGATTTAGCAAGTCTCATTAAACTTGTCAAAACTTTATTTTGATTCTGATGTTTACTCAAGGAATTTATAGCATCCTGAGTTTTTTGCCTCACTGTGGAAAGATGTGCTTTCTTTACTTCAAGTTCTTTGGTATCATATGCACATTGCTCTTCACCTAATGCTATTTGCTCCACTATTTGAGACAATCTATCCTGGCTCTCAACGTACTCCACCTCTTTCTGTTTACCTTCCTTTTTAATGTTTGCAAGTCGCTCCTTAGCCTCATCTAATTGCTTAGAAATGCTTACTTTTTGTCCTTGGAGCATCTCAAGCTCAGATTTAGCTAAAGAAATTGCATTTCCATTGTCTTTTAATTTGTCGTTCCAAGGTTGAAGTTTAGTTTGAAGGGCTTCGATTTCCTTGGTGAACTTGGAAGTCTTTGCTGTCAACCCTTTCCTTATTTCATCTAATTTTGATTTTTCCTGTTCAAGGTTATCATTTAACTGTTCAATTTCGGAACGAAATTGTGAAGCGGCTTGGTTACTATTATGTAGCTTTGTTTGTGACGAAGAAAGAGAGTGTTCCAGTTGGTCTTTGGTTTTAATGATTTTCTTTATCTTGGACTGTAAATTCTTTTGCTTTTCTTCCAATGCAACTGTTTGTCGGTTGACATCTTTTTGCTTTTTAGATAGTAATGTTATCTCTGAATTGATTTTAGAAATAGCCTTTTTGGATTCTTCTTGCTGTTTCAAGAATTCATCCATTCCACTGATAATCCCCGCATTCTTGGATCTTTCTTCATCCAATTCAGTATTTAATTGTTCTAGAATTTTTTGATTTTCATCCATTCTTTTTTGATTCTCGTGAATACTAACTTGATATTGAATAGATTGCTTATTTATTAATTTCTTTTCCACTTCCAAGAATTTCAAGGCTTCATTCTTCTTCTCTTCCAACAGATCTTTGTCCTTTTCAACCAATTCGAATCTATTCTCCTTCTCGACACAAACCTCATTTAGTTCATCGACTTTTGTTAAGCTTTCTTCAATTAATTGCTTATACTGAGAAGTACCAATAATGTCTTCTAGATACTCTAGTAATCCATCGTCGTTTTCACGTTCAGCTTTAGCTTTCATTTGAGCAATAGATTCGACTTCACCTTGTAAAATCAAAAATCTTTTGTGATCCAAATCGATACCCTTATCACGTAAGTACAGCGTCACCTCTGTGTAATTACTATTGGTACCATTGATATAATACAGTGATTGGTTGGCCTTGGTTGCTTTCCTAGAAATCACAAGACTTGAATCCGGGATAATGTCTGCCTTCGTATCATCATCCATATCATCAAGAACATGGTGGAAATGAATATCTACCTGACAGTATGGAAGTTTTTCACCTCCTGATGAGTTATGAATCAACTCTGAAAGTTTACCTTGTCTCATTTTCAGTGCTCTGAATCCAAAGACAAATAAGAGGGAATCGATAACATTTGATTTACCACTACCATTTGGACCTACCACAGCTGAAAATGAAGCATTAAAAGGCCCGATTTCCTGAACTCCGGCATAGGACTTGAAGTTTGTGAGCACCAACTTATCGATGACCAATCTAGGGTCATTTTTCTTTGTTGGAAACACAATATCACGTCTTTTTGAAGGAGATTGAAGCAAGATAGTCGACAGTTGTTGAGAGAAACTCAACGTGCCCTTGGAATCTTGAGAGGGAGGCAAAAGCAGTGGAGTCAGTGATAATGGCAACAGAACGGGCTCAATCTTCACCTCGGACGTGTCCTTGAGGCTTTCGACTGATGTGTCACTTTTTGAAGTCGGACCAATCTGTTCAACCCGCTCAAACACCAACGATTTATCTTCTTCCAGAACGCGATGGCTCAAGTTTGCGAGATCCAGATCCAAATCCACTTCGGGGTTCTCTTGCGCTGTAGTTGTGTCCTCTTTCTCATTGTCTTTGGCTTCCTCTAACTCTTCTTCCTCGTGGTCAGAAAGAAATGGATTATCTTGTTGCTGTTGATGCGATTTGGGGTGATGATCTGAAGGAAATGATGGGGCAGATCGAATAGACAATTCGGCTTCAGATGCCGACTGGAAGTCGCTATTGTTTATGAATGTGTCTTCGTCCTCACTGGACGCCTGGATGGGTTTCGAGGATCTGGCACGTTTGATCCCCATGTTGTTTCCAGTTGGTAAACACGTTAGTTTGATAATCTAGAGGTAAACACCAATGCGTTCGCGCACGACCACGCGCTTGCAGCCATTGATCGCGAAACTATAGCCTTGACTGGACTAGGTGTGGAAGGCTATTGGGGCTATTGGGGTGAGACACTTACTAGGGGCCAAATTTAGGGCTAGGAATATAGGGCTGGGGACAAAAGAATGTCATGGCGATGAGTAGAACCTTCTCATTGGCTACAGTTGGTAACAGTAAGTTCAAGTGGGGAGAACTGGTCTCTCTGGGTAAAAGTTGTGTGTATTTCTATGGTACAATTTATCAGTGGATGAGTTGAGTTACTCACTGTCAATGCATTAAGCGGATTCGCTCTTGGACTTCTTGGTTTTCTTTTCTTTCTTTTCCTTCTTATCCTTCTTGTCCTTCTTTTCTTTCTTCTCTTTCTTTTCCTTCTTCTCTTTCTTCTCCTTCTTTTCTTCAAGGTTTGCAGTCACATTTGCAGAAGTGGTTTCTGCATCTGAGTCGGCCTCATCTTCAGAATCAACATTGATCGATGCTTGCACTTGTTCTTGGTCCTCCTCTGGTTGTTCTTCCGGTTGTGGTGCATCTTGTTCATCTTCACTATCGTCAAACTTTATCTTCTTATTTTGTGGAGCAGCTTCAGGTTCATATCTGGCTCTCTTATTGGAAGTGGTGTTTTCATTGACTTCGGCAGCCACAGGAGGCAAACCTCTCAAGTCTCTTTGTACTCTCTTCAACTGACTCAATACAGCTCCACTTCCCGAAGCATTGGATAAACCAGTGATTCCAGCTTCTTGTTCCAGAAGTAAAGAACCTGGGATGGAATTGGCAATTTCTTCACTACCATTGATAAACTCGGTCAATATGGCTTCTGCAGCATCGTTTTGGATTGATTTGACTTCGCCAACATGTATCTCTATAGGGGTATTAACGGCCGAAGGAATGGCTCTTCTAACACGAGTTCCGGTGGACATCTTGATCTTTTGGATTGGTTGTGGTATCGCAGACCATCGCCAAATTTTTGAGATGGCTTTGGTGACATACTGGTATTTACGCTGTGTGGCACACGCAGCGTAAGCTTAGGTCCATGCTCATGCTCGGTTTTTCACACTGTTCATCTTTAACCTTTGAACAATCATCTACTACCAGCCAATGTGGTCCTTATCAAACAGCTTGAGAGTCAATAGCTCTGCTTTGTTGAGATCCAGCACCCGTGGATTCTCCTTATTGTCCAAGCCAACCTCACCTTTGGCATGCAGATTGAATGCTCCATATCAAACCAGATTTCAACAAGAAATAACATCAATACAGCCAACCAACGCTTTTCAATCTTTACTCGGACTCATACAAAGACGTTTCAAGTCTAGAGGTAATACATATCAACCATCTACTTTAAAGAGAAAGAGAACTTTCGGGTTTTTAGCCAGATTGAAATCGAAAAATGGAAGAAAAATCTTATCCAGAAGAAAGGCTAAGGGAAGATGGTACTTGACCCATTAAAGAGGTAACATGAGACGAAGAACTTATTCGATGTATATAGACCTGGTGTTACCAATGTACATATAGAGCATTTTGATGAGATGTAGTGATCTGAGCATTAACTTAGCCATATCAGCACTTTGAAATACTATCAGAAGTTTTATTGATAATGACAAAGTATGCTGATATAACAATTTAACTGGATCGCCATTGTGATGACCCATTTATTATTTATAATAATGAACTTTTAATGATCTAGATGTATAGAAATATAAAGGTTTGAAATTCTATTGAAGTTTTTACTATAACATTTCAATAATAGTGTTGTTGATTAATTAAGCTTTACCAAGAATCTTGGAATATTGCGATTCAACTTCATGCATCAACTTTTGTAAAGAAACAATTCCTACTTGATGAGTAACGTTAGGGAATTTATCTCTGTGTAAACCGAACCATTCCAAAGGTGGAGTGGCATTACCCAATTCTTTCAATTGAGGTGCCTCGATGATTGCAGGAGATAAAGCTTCATAAACATATTTTGATTCATCTGATACTTTGTTCAAGGTCTCATTAATAGCTTGATCGATTTGTTCGGTTGGATCTTCTTCATCTAATTGTTGTTTCATAATTTCTGATGATACCGATTCTTTAGTATTAAAAATCGATTCATTAAATTTCACATTATCAAATGATCTCTTTCTGTATTCCATACGAGAATTAAGTGCTTTTGAATGAATGGAATACATCTCTCGAATAAAATTAACCGAACCAAGATTCCAACGAATATCCACTGTTCCTCCAAATGAAGATTGGTACAAATATTCAATGACATTACTATCATATTTTTGATAGGTTCTCATAGAAATCTTGAACGATGGGAAGACAAAGATTGTACCTCCTCTTGCTTTATTGGCATATTCAACAAATTCATCAACTTTACATTGACCAATAAAGTCTTCCAGTACGGTTGATGTCATTGATAAAGAAACAGTTAGATCATTGAATTGTAATTCCAAATCATTTGAAATTCCTCTCTTGAATTCATTTTGTTGGAAATTAGCCATGGATTTATCCAAATGAATCACCAAAACTTTGGAATCATCAAATGATGATGGATAAATATGAATCAATACTCTACCGGCAATCACTTGAATTTTAGTCTCAAGTTTCTTGACTGTTTCTAAAATATCTGCACCTGAAATAGTGGCATCTTTCTCCGATTTCTTTGAAATACTTTTACCTTTAGAGGATTCTCGAAGTGTTTCTTTGTAGGATCGTTTGTTCTCTTGCATCATTCTGGAAATAGTATGATAAATATCCAAACAATTTGATGCTGTTAAGGAAGTAATATACAACTCTGCAGAATCCAATTTGGTACAAACGTAAAGATGATCTTTAGATAAACTTAACTCGTTCTTTTGGTTATAAACATCAATTGAGAATCTCTCAATATTTGCAATAGCAAACACATGATAATCAAAAGAAGTTTTAAGCATGAGCTTATCAACACTTCCTGAAAGAAGAATCAATGGAACATCGAGGGTTGAACCATCTTCAAGTTTCCAACTAATAGCCGTATGAACATTCACGTGTTGAACTTCAAAGTAACCTCCTAATCTTCCTTCTGATTCTAAACTAATGGCATCAACTCCTAATTTCAAATCCTGTGCCCAATCGGTAGATTTTTTAGAAACTGCCCATACTTGACCCAATTTTAGCTGGAAATTACCCAAAGCTTGTCCAAAATCTACTCTCAAATTCACATTCGAAATGATAAACGTGAGTACCCAGGGAATAGCATGTGAGGTTGAAACCTCTTTAAATCTTGAGGAAATATTCTTATTGGCCGCGAGATCTGAGTTGTTATATGCCTTTGATGTAGTATTCAATTGTGTTGAGTCAGAATATTCATCATGGAAAAATTCATCCAAGAACCATATATCTCTAAACAATTCAACATCTTGAAATTGTTTAATATTCACATATCCATCAACATCGACAATTGATCCTGAAGATAAGAACCGAGCCACTTCTCCAAATTCCATTGAACTGGTCACCATGGCATTTTTAATTCCCACTGTTCCACTAATTTCTCTGGAATAAACATGCTGTAATGATGCACTCACTGAATCAAACAATACTGCCAAAACCATGCTAGGCATTTCCGTAGCTCCAGTATTTAACTGCAAATAAATACCTTCCAGAACCACAATTGCTGCAACTTTGGCAGTAGGAGCACAACTAAGAGTTAAAGCTTGCTTCTCAATCCGAACACCAAGGTGTAAGTCAAGATCTTTCAACACATTGGAAAATTCTATTCCTCCCTTAGTTGGTTCCTTTGGAATATCATTAGTGACAATGTCATGAGAGTTATTCTTTTTAGATTTATGCATCATGATTTTAACCCCATCCACTATATCCATAATAACAGGAATACAAGAAGGATAAAGAACATTCTCAGAAGAAGTAGTTAAAACTTCACCTTTAAATATATGCTTCTTATCTCCTTTATTATGTTTATACATTCCAGCAATCTTAACTGCTGGAGAATGTAAAAATAATGAAGGTGGAGTATCAGAAGAAGTATCACCAATTCTGTAAAATAACACATTTGAACCTTCATATGTAGCCACCAATTCAATTGAGTCAAATGCCAGTCTAATAGTGTTGATGTATTCATTTGGAGGTTCAGTTGGTTTAGTTTCCACTTTAATAACAGGAACCAAGTGCTTTGAGCGCATGATAAAATAGTTCTGCATCTCAGATACCGAATTGACACCGTAACCAATCAACAGAATCGAAGTGGAAAGGAATTTGGCATCAAGCTCATCACCATGAATATGAATTCTCATATTCTTTCGATCTTCAACCAGTTCAATGGTATACACTAATTGCATCATAGGCAAATATGCTCTGTTCAAATTATTCTTCTCTGACAGTGAACTGTAGAAGTTGGATGATCTAGTTCCATTGGCCACTGATAAGTATGCTTCCATCAAGGTTAATTTACCAACATTTTCTTCAGTAATAGCGAAAAACCTCTCTGCTCCAATAATCACACCAGGATAATCTTTTGGAGAATCCTCAAAGAGCCATCCAAAACAGGAATTATATGCTAGTAAATGAACCGATGCAAAATAATTGAGGAATGATACACTGGATTTGGATGGGAGTTTTTCTTTTTCTCTGGCTTCGATTGCGGGTGTTGAGCTTCTTAATCTGGAAAGTATACCTTCACTAGATGCTATTACCCTTTGAATAGCATCAAATAAATCGATAATCTTCATCAAAACAGGTGAACTCAAACACACTCTGCAGAACTGAGACTCGATTTGTAACGATTGTAAAGTTGTTGAATTATCAGCTGGGTTCAATAACTTTACTGCAACATGAACATCTAATATGTTGGATAAACCAATTGCGATTGATCTATCAATAACACTAACACGAGCTGTAGGTATTTCAAAATCTCCATAAATTGGAACAATAGCAAAGACATTCTCTTGGTTGTTAGCAACGTTGTAGATCCCAAACTGAACACTTTCAATTTCAAGAGAATATTTACTCTTGTGCTCCATGGTTGAAAATCCAAAATAATCATTGGTGACTTTAATCCTGAATACAAACGAATCCAAAACATTTGAACTTTTAACTGAAGTTGCAGAATTTGACTTTCCATCATTTTCCTTACTTTTGGTTAATACCAAATTTTCCAAATCTTCAACACGTTGTTTGATCTTCTCAATACTTTGTAAAGTATTGCCTATTGATTCTGTGATCTGTGGAATGAACATTTTAGTATATCCAGTTGCTGAGTTTATAAACACATAGTTCAAATCATCTGATTGACTGAATTTCAAGTTAGTGATTATTTGATGATTCTGTAATTCCAACACCTGATGTCGGGATACTCTGATAACTAAATCTACTTTTTGAAGAACTGATTCAACCAAAAGTGTACCACCCAAGCATTGAATACATAATTGGTTATCTAAAATTAAACCACTGAGTCTGAGAGGATTAAATACTTCAATTAACCATGAAAATTCCTTTAACCTAACATTCAAAGCAAAATCTCCAAAAGAATAGAGGGAAAACGATTCATCAGTTCCCAGAGATTCTTTGTGTAATGGTACCGTTGAACTTTCTTTTTTGGGAAGAAGGTTTTGTAAATAAGGAATATCATCCATCATTATATTTTTGATAGCTGGAATCAATTCTTTCTCATTTTTATCCAATACTTTGAAAACAATCTTTTCAACTTCTAAATCAGCAATCTTAGAACCTTCATTGATGGTACCTGCGTTGGTAACAACTGCTCCAATGTTAAATAATGAAAAACATGCCATCTTAAAAGCACCTGAATATATAGAAATATCAAAGAGTGAAATCTTGTCAGCAAGAGAAAACAAGATTTCTTTCTGTGAATTTTCAAATATCGATGTATCAACAGAGAAATTTACTTCTTCTGTTTTCAACATAATTCGAGAGCTTGGGAAATGAAGAGATTGTTCCGCTGAGTCAACATTGATCATACAACAAACCTGGAGATTAGAACTTGAGGTTGGACTTGTATCAACCAGATCATTAGATTGGCTGTATTCATTAGTGATGTTTTTATTATCTTCTCGATCTTGTTTATGTTTTTGAATTTTTTTGGTTTTGATATAACATAATGTTTCCTTCATCATATCAAGAGTTAGTGTTGATACTTGACTTTTGTAAGATGCAAGATTGAAAACAATATCAAAACTTGGCAAATCAATATCGTCTGATCCGAGTATAGGATCAACCTTTTGTTCATTAAATTTTTTCGCAACCAAGGTTGCTTTATTGATGCTTAAGAAATCAAACTCTCCTGCTGCATTAGCAATGTTAAGTAGGAGGTTTGTAATATTGAATTGTCCTTTAATATTTGGATGCTTTTCTAAGTTCTCGTTCTTTTTCCTCATAATATAATTGAAAAAATAGGCTCTTTGGCCTGGATTAGCTTCCCAACTTCTCCATCTAGAGAAAATATCAGTGATTTCATCAATGGCATTATTTGGTAATTTCCAATCACTTCTTTCGAACATTTTATTCTCTTCATCATGCCAATCCAGAGGTAAACTTTGCAATATATGTCTAAGTCTGGATATAATTTTCCAACTATCAAAAAATCTTACATGTTCTTGACTAGATCTCAAAATATTGGATGGTTTAGTCAATACTTCAGAATCATTATCAATAGAAAATTCAACAGAAGCAAGAGTCAATTTGTACACCAATTCTGCTAATGCTTCATCCTCTGAGATTTTAGGTTTGGCAAATTTCTCTAATGATGGGGTGACTTTTTCAAAAATATCAAAGCAATAATCCAATAACCACTCCATTTGATCTTCCTGTATATCCAAATCAATACTCTCTATTGAAGAAGAAGTAATAATATCTCCTTCCATAGGTTTTTGTAACCAACTTTCAACATCTTTAAAACTCAAAGTTATTGGCAGTTTAAATGAGATTGGATTGGCAACTGAAACAAATAATTCTTTCAAATGGAATGCCATGGTAATATCTTTGTCAATATGGATTTTCTTGAGCTTTTCAGGTTTATCGATTTTGCTAGATAAAGCAAGCGATGGTTCCAATATCAAAATATTAGCATATGGCACACTTTGAGATTTCTCAAATACTTCTGAAGAAGCTTCAACATCAAACAATCCAAATTTAAGTCCAATTTCCAGAGTTACTAGTCTTACATTTGTGAATGCATTTTTGGCATGAAAGTAGGCGTTTAAACCTATAATCACTTCAACTTCAAGTTTGTCCATCAACTTGGACAAGGAAAATGAATCCTTTTCCTCTAGTAAACATGCAATGGGTAGTAAACCTTCAGGAGATAAGAACGATTTAATTTCACCCAATTCAAGAATTAAATTATCATATTCAAATGCTGGATCAACATCATAAGAAGGTAGATAATCGTCAGGGTCATATTCATATTTGGGAAAATCATTCGAGTTGAGAGTTTCTTTTGTTTCGCTCCCATTGTTTTTGTTCTTGTAAGGTCCATTGGATAATTTGACACTTTCATTAGCATCCACTTCATTCCATTCATCAAATTCAAAACTATTGTTCAATGAGGCATTCTTTAAAGAGGATGATTCATCGGGGTTATCAAGATTTTTCATCAGATATGATGTAAGAGGATGATGTACATCAGGTAATGCAAGGTTAGTCAAGAAACATCCGTATCCACAAGCATAATGTGAATCGGTATTTTCTTCAAATAATAAAAATGGTGATCTATGGAATGGAGCATCATTGAGTTTGATATGCTGTTGTTGGTTATTTCTGTGTTCAAGCATACCTTTCTTTTGACAAAAATTGTTAAATATCAATGAAGTCTTCAATCCTCCCAAGACTTTATTAGAAGTGATATCAAATATTTCCGCTGAGATAAACGGAATTGAAGCAGATGCCCGACTTGAATATCTTTCATTTGCCATATCATTGAAAGAAAATAAGATTGGGCAAAGTTGTATCACAAACAGAACCTTATTAACTGAGTTTTCAACCGCAAGTTTGATTTTAAGATCATCACATCTAAATGAAAAATTAAGAGCATCATAAACAATTGGCTCGGGTAACATTAATGAATTTTCAAGATCTTTATAACCATAAACAAAATTCTCAATTGCCGTTACTAATGAAGTAACGAAAGAAACTCCCGAATCAATCAAAATATCCCCAGCCTCAAAATCCCATTTACAATAATAAGTAATCTCTTCAGGTGGTAAACCAAACATTCTATGAGCATGAATAGTCAAACCCTCTATCACCAATTGGGGGATTTTCTTAAGATACAATGATCGATAGTAAGGGATATTATAAATAAGTTCATTAATATTGATAATATCTTTTGCCATTACTTCATCAACATAAGTCGCTGAAATTGGACTGATATCTGCTTGAAGATCCATATAATAATTTGTAAATCTTATATCGACATCTAATGAGTCAAAACAAAGTCCAATATGTGATTTGCATGCATAAAGATTTAATGGTAAAATAATCAATCCATGTCTGACTTGAAAGGTGAATAAAATATCAACATCATTATCGGTCTTGATAATTTTCCAGAAATCTAATTCAGGGGATTCAACCGTAGTGTCAGATTTTTCATAAATACTTGTGACTGAATCACCCGATTCTCCTCCTTCTGTCCCTGCAGTATACTCTTCGAAAGTATTAAAATGAATATGATCACCAAAATAATTCTCTTTGATAGCAAACAAATATTTGATCAAGAATCCATAACATGTTAATGTAATTTCATCTCCTAACATTCTGATCTCAATATAGTCGGATGTATGTACTTCAATGGTACTGTAAAATGTATAACTACCTTCAATAGTGAAGTTATTACTCCGACCCACCAGGTTAGAGTCTGTCATGAATGTTTTGGCAGTATGCCAAGTTGGAGTATCTAACACAAGATCAAAGTATGATGTTCTTACATTATAAGTAACGGTACTTGATTTGGTAAATTCTCCATATAGTGGCACTGATAAATCACATATCAAAGAGTCACCTTGAAATGATAAATACTTATTAACATTAAAATCCAAAGGATTGTTAATAATATTGGCATCATTGACATTTAAGTAAAGCTTGTAATTTTGAAGTTCCCATCTGAAATCATAAACGAAGGGTCTAAACTCTTCGTAAGGGGTTGGAGCACCGGATCCAAAATCACTGAAAATATCTGAGAAAAGCAATGTATGTTCTCTTAAGAAAAATATTTTAACATTATCACTTATGAAATCAAATTTCCATTCACATTTACCATTCCAACTTAATGGAAATCCAACTTTAGCATTGATTTCATGAGAGTCTGCGGTGAATAATACGTCATGATTAACTGAGGTTCTGATTTCCGGTTCTATGAATAAAACATTCATTCTATTATCAAATCCATTTTCTTTATCAGCAATATATGATGTGAAAAATGAGAAAGTTGATCCTTGATTCATTTTCAATTCTACCCACCCAAATGGTCTAGAAACTTTTGCAAGTGGTTGTTGAGAAGGAGCTTGTTGTTGACTTTGTTGATTCTTTTTAAGGATTTCTTTATCTTTACTTTTTTCTCTACTTGGAATTCTGAAAATCACTTCATCTTTCACAATAGTAGTAATTTTAAACCCTGAATAATCTCTTTGAGAGCCAATCTTGGTTGGAAGAGATTTTGGCATAGAGTCTCTTGCTAATGATGGGAAGAACATATTTTGTAATGGAATTCTTTGCTTATCCGCCCACGGACCATAATAAATAGTTGCCATAGAGAGCTCAATTTCTACACCATGTTCCGGTGCAGTATTTGAACCTAAAGTAGTGGTAATTAATCCGGGACTATCATAATAATACACCACTCTTGTCATTACCGAGTCAAGAATCAAAGTATACTTCGCGTATTGTTCATCGGAACTAAGCATCGATGACAAATTCACATCTTCCTGATTCCCCACATATCTCCTTAAACCTTTCCAACCGTCAATTTCGGCTTCATCAAAAGAAACCGTACTTTGTTTCTTTCGTATTCTAGCATTATAAAACAATTTCCGAAGTGTTTCTAAACCTCGATTGAATTTGAACCATTGCTTATACTTCTTCATATGACCTATACCCTGGGTATTATTCTCGGGATGTTGATGGTTCGAAACAAGATATTTACTTCTTTCGTAGCCTATATTTGGTTTCATCCAGATTTGAAAGGTATCAAAATTGACATCATGCCAAAATTTATAATAATCTTGAGGATTAGGTGATTTTGTCAAATCTATAGCTCCATTGGCAGATTTGAACGATGCAACGAGAATAGAAGGGGTGGAAACGTTCCCCATAACAATGGCACCTTTTCTTATTCTAATTTTCAAAGGTAACATGGATATAAGCATGGGAGGAGTGAACTCCTTCGGGGTATCATTAGGTTTAATACTGTCACCGGATGATGATGATACAGACTTTCCCGATTGCCGGAACCGTAAGTTTGAGTCCGTAGATGATTCTTTTGAGGTGGAGTCTTCACTGGACCTCAGGTTATGTTGTTGTAAGGTTTCAAGGATGGAATCGTATGCAAATGTTCGATTGTAGTAGAATACTTCGAACCCATCCAAAGTCAATAAGAATCGAAATGGAAGCTTTTTGTTTTCATTGTCTGCATCCAACCCTTCTGGATCATTTCGATCAATGAAATATGCTGATACTCTGGTAAGTTTGAAAAGCCAATATCTCCAGGTAAGATTGACTTTAATGATGGAAATGGTATAATCTTGAGTCATAATGGTGACATTTTTCGCCACAATCCTCCCCCCAAGCGGCGACACCTTGAATGCCTGTACGTATATCTTTATCCCCCATTTCTTCTGAAATAAAAGGTTGAATAACTGAGAGATTATCCATCCCACTAGTCTATTGAAGTAGAACACAAACGCTATTCCTAAGATAAGTGCGAGGATCCAGTCCACCAAATAGATCCAGCTGGAATTGTGCTGGAGCGAGTTGGAAACTACCGACACCTTCGGCTTACCAAAAGCCATTTCTTCCACGGGATTTACTTGATAGTATCGAACTTAGTGGTGGGGGTCTAGGCCTAGACTCAGTCAGTCTCACTATGACCCGATATTGTGTCACGTGTGCTTGTTTTGAAGGTCTCAGAAGGTCACAAAGACTGAGATAAACAAACATCGCAACTAAAGTTTGACACCACTATTCTTCCTGGAAATATCGAAACCGTCTCATTTGTATTGGGTCGTTTGTTGTTTACATTGTCGTGATGTCAGGAAAGCATCTTGTTTTTTCCGATAAGGAAAATCTCGCCAAAAATGTTACTACCAATGGAAAAGTGGTTAATGCTGAAAATCAGTTCAATAGTCACAAGAAACCTTTGAGTTCGAAGCCAATACAAGGCAAACGGATGCCCATGGCACGGGTGCCATTGGGTGGTAAGAATCAAAACACACAAATGCCAACAATGCCAACGTTAAATAGGTCACAATCGAGTATTCCAACTAAGAACTTGAGACAGAAATCCTTCTTACCGAGACCCCCGGTACTATCCAAAGCCAATTCGTCGCTTGGATTCAGTCATAATCCTTCTTCTAAGGTCCAAAAGCAAGCCATACAACCAATTGTTCCAGTGCCACCAGTATTGACATCATCCAAGCCAAGATTGAGGTTCAGTGGAAAGACCAACTTATTACCCCTGAATCCTACCAATCTTACATTCTCTACCGATGACTTAGTTAAGAGTCCTACAACCAAAATACTTTCACCTGTGCCCAAGTTGTCCGACACCTTGTCTCACAACACACAACGCTTGCATGCATCAAACATTTCCATCCATGATGTCAACTATAATAACGTCGACCCCGTGAAGCAAACGAAAAGAACCACCCATCAACCATACCTTCCCAATAAATCACAAAAGGTGGCCTTGCAAAATTTGCAAGATTTCAACTTAAAACTCATAGAAGATGATTATAGCTTGGAATATGTTCCAAAAGAAGAGTCTCCCATCCCTTATGTCCCCTACGATATGGAACTGCTTACTAAAGAAGATCTTGAACTTTTTCCAAAATCAACCGTTATCAAGAACACTCACCATAGTAACGCTGGATTGAAGCTTGAAGAAATCGATTTGGACAAGAATATTTCGTTTGGATTTGAAGAAGAAGTTTCACATGACGGATTAAACTTCCCTAAACAAGAATTTAACCAGCAAACTAATGAACCACTTGGTTTAAGTGTTGATGAATTGAATGACTTATTGGATTAAATTACTAAATTATTAAATTATTAAATTTTACTTCTTGTGTAGGCAGCTTGTTTCTGTCTGCTTTATGACATCTATTTACATGCATTTACTCTATCTATACACTGCTAAATTTACAGTTATTGTTGTTGGCATTCTGGTTGTGCTGAACCGTAGGCATCTTCATGATATTGTTCGTGACCATATTCTTGTTTTGGTTGATCTTCTTGATAATCAGGTAAGGCATCGGCCTTGGCAATGGAAAAATCAGTTATGGTTTCGATATTCTCTTCTGGTAATGAATCATTATCTATTGCTTGTTTTTTGATGTCATATTTGGATTGAAGCTCATTTGGTAGTAAATTTTTCATCTTTAAGATATCATTTTTCTCCAAATACCAATTGTCTTTTGGAAATTCGATATCCATTTCGATATATAGATCACCTCTAGTTGAATTTGAGCCTCCGAACCAACTTTTTGATGCATCTTTGATTGGCATACCTTCATTTTTAATTTTAATGAAATCACCTGGACGAATCACCTTACCAGGAGGAGTTGAAATTTTGATGCCTCTATTATCCAAATGTTTGACCATAACCTTTGAGAATCCACATAAGGCTTCAAAGAGTGGGATCTTGAATTTGCAGTATAAATCATCTCCTTTTCTAGTGAAAACATCATGATCTTTACATGTAAAGGTGAGTTTGACATCACCGGTTTGTTTTCCAGGGTATTGATCGGATTCCTTCTCCAACACAATTGTTTCACCAGACTTGGAGCCTTTCACGATATCGAACTCTAAAATCTTGGTTTCTTCTACCAATTTGGTACCACTGCATTTTTTACAACGATCTTTAGTACGATAAATAGTTCCGGAACCTTCACAGGTTCCACACGTCACATAATCTTGAGTCACCAAGCCAGGTCCTACTCTTCTGATTTTCCTTACCGTACCTTCTCCTTCACAAACTCCACATTTCTTCAGAACGGCTGCCTTCTTTGCTCCCGAACCTTTACAATGGCCACAAATAATGTTTCTGGTGGAGGTGGTACGGATGATTTTACCTTTAAACAATTCCTCGAGAGTCACTTCCACGTCGATCTCGGCGTCTTCGGTCTTGTTGGGTGGTCTGTTTCTGCCCTGGGGTGGTCCTCCATTCATATTGTTAAAGAAGTTGTAAAAGTCATCAGCTCCATAAGCGCCACCAGCGCCGGCGTTCCCTCCATAGAAGTTATCGAAAGGGTTGCCATCAAAGTCACCAGGTGCTCCTCCATTGGCATCAGTAGTACCGTAAGTATCATAGTGTTCTCTCTTGGATTCATCAATCAAGATCTCATAGGCATGAGAGATCTCTTTGAACTTGCTTTCTGCAAACTCGCGGTCATCTTCGGTGACTTTATCTGGATGATATCTGAGGGCCAATTTACGGTATGCTTTTTTGATCTCGGAAGAAGTTGAAGTTTTCTCCACCTCTAGAATCTCATATAGTGTCGTCATGGTGGTGTGGAGAAGAGTGAGAGATTGAAAGATTCCGCACTAAACTTAAGCCTAAAAGATGAGCGAAATGATCAAGTGACAAACCAAACTAGCGAGGACAAAACTACAAAGTACAAACTAGTGAGAAACTGGTGAGAACAAGTAAGAACAAAACTAGTTAGATTTACTGAAATGAGTTTCTTTTCTATTTAGTAAGAACCAGTTGACTTGGACCAAAACTAATGTGAACCACAGAAGATTGAAAATGGTTAATGTCAGGTCAGAATCCAAAGTTTGACGTTCTCTGTTTACACGTTTTCACCGTCAATATAAATGAAAAAACATAGTAAGAACTTCGTTGGAGATTGATTGAAACTGAAACAGATTTATGAACTTTAGTTTAATTTGTTTTGCTGGTATTATTTTGTTGGGTGAAATCTTCTTTATGTATTTCTGGTTGCTACTGTTAAGCTTCTATAATTTGTCATTTTGCATCCACGACCACTGTCAGGTTCGATGGCAAAAATATGGCAATAATATGGCCATCTAGTTTTAATCGCATAGTGAAAAAAATATCGACACGAGCAGGGTTCGAACCTGCGCGGGCAGAGCCCAGAGGAACCTGCATCCCCCGCCTTAACCACTCGGCCATCGTATCTTTGGTTACAAAACGGAAATTTATTAGCACCATACCCACACATCCAAAACTGCCATTTCATATAACCTTTGACCTTTTTAAGCCATGTACCTCTTCTACATCTTCAAAAGCTGTTTATTTATGGTGCTCAATAGAAAGCACTTGTAAAAAAGCAGAACTTACACAACGAATTGGTTCTATGGTCTAGCGGTATGACGTCTCTCTCACCCAGAGAAGGTCTCGAGTTCGATCCTCGATGGAATCATTCTTTTTGTTTTTAACTGTTCATCACCATGTATTGTGGTATTCATATCTTCATTGTGATTCACTAAGTTGAAGTTCATGTGCTTTGGATTTGGTTCATGTATTTTAACAAGTTAAACAATTTTGAGATTTTTCAACCTTTTCATATTATTCATACTTATCATGCTTTTTAAAACTAACCAATTGGAAATAAAGAATTGATATCCATTTATTTATAAAGATTAACTACTGATGATTATTCCTAAAGTAAATGGAATCTAATCACGCAGCAGTTCATCACCTTCATAATGGATATCTTCGTAATAATGAGCATCACCATCATTACTATCGTTACTATCGTTACTAACGTTACTAACATTGTGATCTTCACTTGATACGGCAAAGAGTGGCACTGCCACAAACTCATCCTTTTCAATGGTTAATCCCACATTATTTCTGATCCAAAAAACAAAGAAAAATAGGATTTTAAAGAAGAATGCCAAATAATTAATTATAAAAAGAATAGTGAACATTCCCGTATGATAAGTAGCTTCAATTATTTGCATCTGTAACACCGAAATCAGAATCATTCCTCGATCTTCCATATTGAGAAATGATTTACCTATTTCAAATGGCATTCTGATATATTTCACACTTATAATGATACTTGAAACAATATACATTATCACGGGAAAAATCAATAACAAGAATAATGAATACTTGAATGAAGTGATAATGCGTTGATTTTTCTCTGGCAATGAAGTAATAGGAAATGAATTGAGGATTTTTTTGGTTTGGAAATAGTGATACCCTTGAAGTATGTACCAAATAAGAGTACAACCTCGAAGGAGATTGAAAACCACCCAAAGCAACTTATTCAGAGTTTCTGAAGATCCAATCCCATCGACACCAGCAATAGTACTCAAGATAGGATCATCTTTATTGGTTAAAGTTGACTGATATTTTTCCACGTCGTAGGTGATTAATGCTATAGCTAGAAGAATGAAGTTTAGAAGGGCAACAGCCAACCCTCTTCTGATGAGATCTCTGGGAACCAATTTATAATTGATGCCTCTTTTATGATGATAAATTACTCCGTAACCCATGGAGAATAAGAGAGTGAAAAATTCCAACATGATATTGAATGTGCCCTCTATGAAGTATAATACTAATCCGAAAGTTTTAAGCTTGCCGGTATTTCCAAGGTTATTTTGGTAAAAATTGACCACTAAATCCACGAAGCTGATAAACACAAATGGGAGCATCACGAAGAAAATTACTCCTTTGGAAACCAATGACACGGCATTCAAGTTGCCATCATCCATTTGGCTGTGGAACCTCAAGATATAGTTGAACAATAATGCAAACACCGTAATGCTCAAAGGTACTACCCAGTATTGTTGTAGGTAGTGAATGTAATTGAAATAAAGTAACTTTCCGTGTGCACTTCTGAAATTGACATCTATGTTGGCCATTCTGTGACTATCCACCGCCACGTATACACAGTAAACCCCCGAGGTTTTGATGGGATACCGCACGTCATGAAGGGGCCCCACAAACCCATTGAAGCTATTATTTGCTGGGGTATTTTGGTAGGTATGGACGATGAACCTACTGGAATTTTGCATCACCACCCCTCTATACAAGGTGTCCTTAAAGGGATAGTTTCTGTTCCATACTTCTACCGGTGGGATATTAGTGAAATTCAAAAGATCTTGATACCTGAAGATGAGGGCAGGCACCACTGTTTTGCACCCAGAAAGAATCACCGCTGCTTGATGGGAGCCCGCAGCATTAATATAGGAGCAAACCGCTCCGTTATTATTGTTCAAAATGGCGGTGCTGGCCACTCCCACCACAAGTTGGACCCATAGTAGAAAGAGCATTGTAGGTTGATGGGTCTTTTGATTTATGGCCAGGGGAAAAGGTGAGTGAGGATGGAATCAAAAGATGGAATCAAAAGACGAAGTCTGTGGAAAGTATTTAAACAGACAAAGTAGGGGTGAGTATGGATGGTTGTGGAAGATGATTTTGGTTTTGATTTTGGTTTGATTTTTGTATGTGATCCTCAGTTCCGAAGCATCCCTATTCGGTGACCTGATGCTAATGTAATTGGACGGTTCCATGTGGGGTGGTTTGAAAAAGACAGCGCATCGGTACTATGACGGAGATAATAAAATATTTAGGGGACGTTCAATCAGGCTAGAGATCAATCAAGATATACCAGCAAAGAAGTTCTGTGGGAATGGAACTGTTAACTAATGGTATCAGGCTAATGTCATATTATGCTATGGCTATGACAAGTGTCCTCGCCAAGCTGGCTGCGAAAAATCAACATAGAATTACAGACTCTGCGTGGAGATCAATATATCTGAGGAAAGAAATGAAATGAAATTAAATTAAATGAAACGAAGAGAAGAAAAGAAAAGAATGGAGAAAAGAGTAATTATTCTATAAATGAGTTTACAACCATCTGTCTATGATCTTTAGCTGTCTTTATTTATCCAATTTCTTGTTAGTTCTTCTACTAATTCCCTATTGATGGCCTCACTCAATCTACTCATGGTTACGTAAGCATGCTACACGCAAGGTTTATTATTAAACTCACCGGCCATAAATTCGAGTCGTTTTGGTGTCTTCGATGCAAGAGGCTTTCCACACATTTCCGCACATTTCCAACCATCCACCATTAAACCTTAAACGTTAACTTTGAACTTCAAAACAATTCAAAAATCTTTCCAAGGTCACATGTAGTGTTTTCCACTGTGATTGTTTTTTTGCTTTACTCTGATGTTCCAATCGTTTATTGGTGCTCCCGTCTCTATGCAGGGTGTTGACTCACCTCTGCTCTGCGAGTTATTTGACAGATTACCAACTATGGAATACCTGAAGAGATGGTGACGGCTGCGTCTCAACCCCTAGGGGGAAGCAGTTCAAAAGAACTACCAGAACTACCAGAACTACCAAACTCAAAAGAACCACTGGGCTCAAAA
Source organism: Suhomyces chickasaworum (assembly GCA_030568495.1). Classification (NCBI taxonomy): domain Eukaryota; kingdom Fungi; phylum Ascomycota; class Pichiomycetes; order Serinales; family Debaryomycetaceae; genus Suhomyces; species Suhomyces chickasaworum. The sequence continues at coordinate 154,268 of JAJMGF010000019.1, read as the reverse complement.
GAACTTCAAGAACCACCAACCTCAAATGGAGAACCAGAAAGTTCCAAAACAAGAAACCAGAATATTGATCAAACACCAGGAGAGGCCCCAAATTCCCATCAGTTGGAGGATCCTCTGGGCGAACTAATCCCAGAACAAACATCACGTCGGAATCTGTTGATGAGTTCAATCAAACAAGGAGAATTCTTGGATGCTAACCAGTCGTTTTTGTCCAGAAGAAGAACGGCAGAAGCACAATTGGCAGAGCTTGAAGCCGAGTCTACATCAAGAGCATTACCAGAATCTGGAACCCCGGCTCATAATGCCAAAACCCGGTCGAGGGAATTGAGCAATATGTTCTATTGGCCCATTGTAATTTTAAACATTGTCCATGGCTCAATCTGGGGAGTTCTTGCCCGTAAGGGTATGGAAGCTTTATCAAGTAAGGAACTGTTTTTTTATGGTGATGTTCTTTGGGCAAATTTCACTGCTTGTGTATTTATGGGGATCTTTGTTCATAGTGAATCAGTATGGAGTGAACTATTGAAACAAGAAAAGTACTCTAACAAAGGTTCAATACCAATTTACATCGGATTAACTACGGGATTCTGTGGAACTTTTTCATCGTTTTCCACTTACATTGCTGAAGCAGCAGTATTAGTGAGCTGGGACTCAGTGAAGAGCTGCAGCTACATTGAAACAGAAGAACGAAGATTCGTATGGCTGTCAATAATTTCAAGTTTGATCCAAGGCGTTTCGATCCCTATGAGTGGATATCTTGTGGGAAGACATTTGAGCTCTTTTACAGACAAATATGTGCCACCCATTTCCAAAAATCTCAATCTTATAGTAGAAATATTCAGTAGCATTTTGGGACTTGTATGCTTAATAATTGCTATTGTTGTAACGTGTGCTTGGTCTCCTAAAAAATTCAGATATTTGAACTTCCGAAGTTGGACATTCTCCTTGATATTTGCACCATTTGGTGCACTTCTTCGGTATTATCTTTCTAAGCTGTTGAATTCTAAATGGAAGAATTTTCCATTAGGAACTGTCATGGCTAATATTGTTGGAACTACGATTTTAGCTGTATTTATTCTTGCTAGGAGAGGCTATATACCAGGTCGTGGATTTATAATTAAAAGGTTTCACAATATTGTACTATCATGTCATGTTGTTGTTGGTATTGAAGATGGTTTTTGTGGTGCTCTTACCACGGTTAGTACATTTATTGTTGAACTTTATTCGCTTAAAACTAAAAATTCATATATTTATGGGTTGGCATCAGTGTGGATCAGTTTTTTCATTGCATTTTTTATTTTTGGTCCATTTGTTTGGGTAAAAGACTACGTTATCTATGAGAATTATAGTTGCACTGATTTTGTTCGCTCTTAAGACACAATCACTTCATTTATCGATTGGTCGATTAGTCATTCAGTCATTTGCATCTACTTTTTGGTACCAAAATCTAATTCAATACATAATTCTATTCTATACTTTTTTAGAGCTTCTCTCGATGTTCTTTCTAATTTCTCCATACTACTTTTTGGGCACTAAGCTTGTTTTCAAAGAGAATGTTCAATGATTCATTTGCAGATTTCAACCCTGGACTTAAAACTAATAAGTTTGGAGTTCTCAAGTGATTAATAATTTGCGGTACTTGAGTAGACCAAAATTCATTATAGTCGTTAATCATTTGTTCAGGAGGAGTGAAAATCTCACCCACCATCATATGAGATTTACCATCAGCAAAGTAAGCACATGTTCTTCCAAAATGGACTTTTCTAGATGGATCAGTGTTGATATCTTCAGGGAAAATATACAATAAATTGTCTGTCCATACCTCTTCTGAATCCACTGTAGAATCGTAAACTTGCTGGAAAGTTTCCACCGATCCCACAGCATCAATGGCGTATGAAATGGATCCATTGGCAATTTTTCTAACCTGGTCAATGACATCATTGTCATTGTAATCAATAACATGATCTGCACCTAATGATTTCAACAACTCATGGTTCTTTTTGGAGGCAGTAGTAATCACTTGCAAACCATAAACCAACTTGGCCACTTGAATGGCAACTGCACCAGCTACAGTGCTTCCTCCCCAGATCAAGATAGATTTACCGGCATTTTCCTTCTTATTATAAGGGATCTTGATAGAATTAGAGAATGAGAACGCAACCGTAGCCAAACTTAAGGTAATAGATGCAGCCGCTTCAAAAGACTCGATTTTTCCCGAAGGAATGTCTCCCACTGGCAATGGAGACTCCTTCACAAGGGATTTGTCATACCTAATGGTGGCACTGGGGTCCGCAATGACAAAATCCGCCCAAGCACCTCTGTCAGTATGTAAACCACCACGAAGGAAAGTAGATACGGTATCACCAACAGCAAAGCCCACAACCTTGGAGCCCACCTCAGTGACAATACCAGATGCATCACATCCAGCAATGGCCCCATAATGACCCCATCCAGCTCCCCGATGTTTCCAATCACATGGATTAGCAGCATATGCCACTGCCTTTACAAGAATCTGGTCCTCACTAATGGTAGGATATGGTCCCTCGATCACCTTGGTGAATACCGTAGGATCATCAGATTCCACTGTTACTGCTTGTTTGATTGTAGACATTATTGGTGAAAAGAATTGAAGAGAAATTCCAGGGTGAACTCGGGATTATATGTTTTTCGATATTAGTATTGTCTGATATCTTTTAGTAAGATTCAAGATCTCACAAAGCAAAACCATGCATGATGCGGGTTAACCAGATGAACAGGGCGCTGATTAGTAATGGACTCAAGGTGTGCTTATTCGGTTTTCTTATGGGGATGGTATTAGGGGTTTGAAGACGTGAGTCGGTAGACACGGGCAATGGTTTTTTGGAGGACATGCATTGGTGGATGTTTACAGTTCGGGGTTCGGGATCTGGTTCGGGGATCCGGGGATCTTATCCGGGGATCTCGTTCGGTATTTAGTAAGGGGATTCAGTAAGGGGATTGAGTATTGCAGCATGGACTTCGTAACTAAGGATAACCGGTTGTGATGTATATGGTACGGCAGAATATTGTTTTATAAATACTCTATTCATTGGGAAAGTTTGACGTGGGTTGGTTTTTTCATTTCTACTTTGTAGGGGTCTCCATATCCTCTTCAATCAGAATAAACACCAACCAGAGAACAATCATCCAAACCAACTCCATAAGTCTCTATATACTTTCACCATCCTCAAACTATCGAGCACTAAAAAAACTATGTTGGTCAAGCGAAGCTGATGGTTCCTAATGCTTATTACGAAATGATGTTCGCATATCTTGATTTGCACCCAATAGCATAATGAGAAGTAAGGATCCAAGAGAAGAATGAGGCAATAATAAGGAAACAATAAAGAACCAGCTATAAATTCTAAAGTAGACTTAAGAAGAGACTCATGAATGGGAATTATTCATGGGGAATTATTCATGGGGGCGAACTGCATGTAATGTGTACACCAAAGTACCAAGTACCAAGTACCAAAGAGGAATGGGTTGACAGCAAACACTTACCCGGCGGATGATGTTCTTTGAACACGTTCTTTGATGATGGAGATTAAGGGCTTAGAACACACATTGTGCCCCGCAATGGTTTATTTGCTTTCGCTTTAGAATGGTCAATTTGATCTCCATCTTTACCCACAGCAACCATGATTTCAAGTATAAAGACCTCATCTAGTCCCTTTATCGTTATGGTACTATTTCTAATATCGAGCTTGGAGATTGATTAGAAACTTTAACATATCCCTTTGCCATACTAACATATTTGCAACCACACAAGTCTACCTTTTCTTCTTCCTACTGCAATGATCTTTACTACTGGTGATACTTTTCCAACAAAGGTATTATTGTCTTACATTCCTGCCACCAAAGACTCCAAGGGCTCCCAGCCGGTGTCGTATGATTTGAAGAAAGAGTTACCTGGCAAAAAGGTGGTATTCACCTCTGCTATTGGTGCGTTCACACCTCCTTGTACAGAAGCTCATTTGCCTACCTACTTGAGCAAGGTGGCAGAATTTAAGAAAAAAGGAGTGGACCAGATTGTGGTTTTGACCATCAATGACCCGTTCGTTAACAAGGCATGGGCTCATACCTTGGGGTATCACGATGTGGATAACTACGTGATCTTTGCTACTGATCCAGATGCTGAGCTCTCCAAATCATTGGGGGACAACTATGTGGCCGATGTTTCCAAGGAGGGTTTGGGCCAACGGACTGGACGTTACGCTGCCATTGTAGATGATGGACACATTGTGTACTTGGAGAGTGAAGAGGGTGGAGAATTCACTGAAAAATCTCATGCTGATTCTCTTTTGGAACGTCTCTAGATCCTTAGTTTGTCTAGTTAGTAATGATAACATGGCCAGTAAACAAGATAGAATAATGGTACCATGTAGGCCAAAGAGAGGAGAAACTTGGAAGAACAAAAGTAGTCCACCAGGCAATTTTTCACCAATTGAGTCAATACTGATCCTGTTTGGTGCTGTACCATTTTTCCCCTTTAAAAGCTTTCTCCCCTTTCAAACCGTTCTCCCTTTAATCCCTTCCATACCAAGCTAATATGATAAGAATGCCCATATTGATGTTTCCATGCCCCTTTTCTTAAAAGTATCTTTACGCCTTAGTTAACATCTCCATTGGATTCTGTGCCCCCCTCCTATCCACCATGTTTGTAAACAATGAACATGACGTCCCCTAACCTCTAAACCTCTAAACTCCCAAACCCCCAATCTTTCAACTTATCAAAAGCTTCAACTTATCAAGAGCTACGAAATCTTCGAATTTTAGAAATGTTTACTATAGATTCAGCCATCACTCCTTTCCAATAAATGGGTTTTTGAGGTTTCGTACCCTAAAAGCATTGACCCTTTATCAACCCTTTGGTTTTCCAAATGGCTCCTATCTCATAGCTCCTTTCTCATAGCCCCCAAATGTTCTCAACCTCACCAGTCTCACACCATTCCTCCATATAAACACGCGCCGCTTGAGTGCCGACACTCGACTCACAGCAAAATACACCAAAAAAGACACCACTGCTTTTCTCTCCATTCACAGTTATATTAAATATGGTACGTTTAATGATGGCATCAAGTCATACATGACACATGATGCGGATGAGGTGGAGCGATTGGGTTAACTTATGGCCAATGGGCCAATTGATGGCAGCCGGGACTACGCCACCGACGTCAGAGGTGTTGCTCACCAGCACAACTTGAACCACGCTACAAGCAGAACTCATCAGGTATGATAAGAGATACTAACGAATCAGTCTAGATCAGGGTATGTGTGAAGTTAAGGCGAAATTGATCGATGCCTGTGATTGTAACATTTATACTAACCTCTAGTGTTGCCGTTGCCGATGAGTCGTTAACCGTCTTCAATGAATTGAAGTTAGGTAAGAAGTTTAAGTTTGTCATTTTTGCTCTTAACGAGTCCAAGACTCAAATTGTGGTTGATGAAACTTCCACCAGTCAAGATTATGATGCATTCTTGGAAAAGTTGCCAGAAAACGAATGTAAATATGCCGTCTACGACTTTGAGTACGAGATTGGTGGAGGTGAAGGTAAGAGATCCAAGATCATCTTCTTCACTTGGTCCCCTGACACTGCTCCAATCAGATCCAAGATGGTTTATGCTTCTTCCAAGGATGCCTTGAGAAGAGCCTTGAACGGTGTTTCCACCGATATTCAAGGTACCGACTTTTCAGAAGTTGCTTACGAAACCGTGTTGGAGAAGGTCAGCAGAGGTGCCGGTTCCCATTAGCTCTCCTTGCACCCCTAATCAACGATTTCAGAACCCTTTGTAGAAGATTTCATGGAGATTCATCACCATTTAAATCTCCAGGTCTTGACCCCGGGTTCCACCCCGAGTTAACACCGACAATCACCTTCGATGTGACCTAACACCCCTGCACAAAGTCGCGGTTGCCACTGTTAGCGGCAGGTCGTGCGTGTACTCGCCCCTTTCATTCTGTAAAGAATCAGGATTTAGTACCTCTAAAAATCCTGTTACCGAAGGCGCGGCCCATAACGATTTTCTCACCATGTGCTATATGCAGGCGTGACACCCCACCAATCAATTTTATCAATATTAACCCCCACGGTAATCTAGATAAACTTGGTAGCTAGTAAGATCAGATGTAGTATGTGTTCTTACCATCTCTCCCTTACATTAACCTGTCACTTTCCTCCTGTTCGGACGGTCTGTCCCCGTTTTTCGCATTGCTCTCACCTCGCACCTAGTTCCTGTACAGCCGGGTTTTTTTTGTATGGTTTCACATCACACCTCTACTAAGGAGTAACAACTACTCAATTGGTGAACCAGTACATTCAACAGTAGCTTGAAGGGTTTTGACTAATTGGTCTTCCATAAACGTGGTCTGTTAGCTACAAGCATCTCTTGTTAGTTTTCCCGGGCTCTCTGCGAAGTTTCAACGAGCAGACCCTGTGGTGTCATCCTCTCAGTTCGATAATAAGACCTGGTGATCCACTCGTCGATTAGTACCCATCATGGCCCCTTCAAAACTTCCTCGAGCTACTTTGGAGCAAAAGATCCAGATTCTCGACCATTACCATCAATCAAAAAGACCCCAACTGGAGACTGTCAATCGCTTCAAGCATGAAATCTCGGTCTCCACATCGTCGTTTAGTGAATGGTTAAAGAATGAAGACGAACTTCGAGAACGTTGGAGTCAGTCTGGGTCATTCTCTAAGCAGAGTCGCCGGCGGGTCAAGTTCAAGTACGAGAAGATCAATCGGGCTATGGACCTTTTGGTTCAACAACGATTAGAACGTAATGAACCCATCACCGAACCAATTTTAAGAGAACATTGGTCTATTTACGCCCATCAATACGGTGTTGATGATCCCAAGCGTCTTGTGAATTTCAGCCATGGTTGGCTTGCTCAGTTTAAGAAACGGCATGGCTTGAGTAAGTCAAGAGTGGGTGGATCTGGCTCTAATTCAAGCACTACTGCAATGACCACGGCATCTGCCGAATCATCTGCTTCAAACTCCCCTTCAGTGGTACCAGCATCCACCATGGCCGATTTGAATGACCCTGCTCCTGCTACTACATCCTATGAAAATTTCTCTGGCCCCCCTGGTGGTGGTGACGATAATTTGGTCAAATATAAACAACAATCAAACTCAATAGATCATGATACCGCCTCTGCCACCACATCTAATACGGCTACTAACTCTAATGCTACCAATACGGCCAATACTTCTGCTACTTCTGCCACTTCCACTACAAACTCAGCTTATGATCTCATGAATCACCAATCCACCTCTACCAATAGCAACCCATCAGGTAGCACTTCAGGAAACCAATTCCACCCTCATCAGGGCCTCAGCTTCACCAACAACACACCAAACATCAATCTTAATAACTTTGCATTATACCAACAGCAACCACAGCTGAATCATCAAGCACTGCACAAAAATCAGCACAACCATGACCAACAATTCAATAACAAACGTCATGCTCAACTGCAAGATCCAGGTGAGAACTCTTACGAATATCAACGTCAACTTCGTGCCCATTATGAAAATCAAAAGCATCAATATGAACAGCTGCGTATGACTCGTTCAAGTACTAGAAGCACTTCGGGTCATAAAAGTTCCAATTCTCATCGTGCTCCAGTTACAAGTATAGGATCCACTGCCTCCAACTCTTCATCATCTATTGCACCAGCTACCAACACACTCAATACCACTCCTCAACAACAGCATCTGCATCATCATGATGATTCGCTCGATGTTCCTGTTCAAAATACACCAGCAGCTGCTGTACCAATACCGGCAACCGACTCAGAATCAATCAGCACTCTGGGAATTAGTTCCACTGATATTGAGAGATTTATCTACATTTTCGCTGATAGATTTTTTCATGATCATCAATACGATTATCCTCAAACGGTGAAGATATTTCAAGAATTCAAAAATTCATTTTTTAACGAAAGAGTCATCAACATTAGGTCAATTAAGCAAAAGCAACAGTTGAGGCAACAAACTAATGTGGATAATATTTCTCAATTACATGCTAGACAACAAGCACAGCAAATCCAATCTGTTCAGCAGCAACAGCAACATCATCAACATCAACATCAACTGCAACATCAACAACAACTGCAGCAACAGATTTCCGGAATTGATGATTTCTTCTTGCGAGCTGCAGTTGTGCCCGAACCCTCGCCAGCTTCGTCATTGAACACAAGTTCAGCTAATGGTAGAAATACTCCTACAGCTCCTTTTACTACGGCCAATGCTACCGGGTCAGGTCCACCGTCTAATCCGATTGGTAGCAATACTAACGGATATTTAAGCGATGCGTCCGGGATATCTCAAGTCCACAATAGCCACTTCCAAAATCATTCCCATCATAGAAACACATCTAATGGTGTTGGTATGGATCCAATGATGGCCAATCCAAATATTGGTCGTCTGCTTCGGAGTGGTGCAACACCACGAGTTGCTCCATTAAATGGCAGCAAGCGATATAAATTAGATCGGTAATCCCGGTTATGTATTATCTATGTATTATATGTGAAGAAGTGTAGAGCCTTTACTTTGTGAGCGTTTACTGTGGTTATACTTGTTTATATGCAGGATGTGAGATTGAACTCTAGCAGATGAAATTGGTTTTGTTAGCTAAGCTGCACCAGTTTCAGTCATCAAGGCTGATGTAAAACTTACAAATTAAATGGTGGGTTTGTGAGGATGAGCCTAGCTAATTACTCCCAATAGTTCCAGTATTCTCGGGTTTGACCAATTAGCGTCGGTAATTCTACAGTTGTCGTTGCGTGCAGCATTGAGCCATCACTATTTTATTGGCTTTCATATTTATCATTATTCGTATTCCTAATGAAATCAATTCGTAGGGTGTAAAAGACTTAAAGACTTAAAGACTCATAAGTATCGGTTCAGCTTTGGCTACGGGGTTGGGTTTAGAAGGGGTCTGGTATTGGTTTCTTTGATTGGTTTGTGGGGTAACACTGGTTCAAGCAGATCTAAACTTCTCAACTGATTGGTACAAGATTTTAGTTGGTTCGGGTGGGGTCATACCACGTCAGAGTAGAAGCCAAATAATATACTAATGTGACACATTAATCTTGACCCATCTTGATCCATCTATTTCAACGTGCCAAAACCAACTTTCGTATAGTTCCATGGATACTCATTTTGGGACTCATTCTGAGTAGACTTGAACAACGCCAACGAAACGAACCGGACCAATGAATAAAATATTCACCCACGTAAATAATTGATTAAAATATCACATAACCATTTCTAGCTCTAGAACCAAAAAATTGTCACATTAGTGGACCAACAGCTGACAGATGACACCTGAACCACAATTGTACAGCATGCTATTCACACTGGGGCAATCCCCTCGGATAAAACTCCATCCCCTCTATCTAACCACCGTTTTAGCTTTTAGACTGTTAATGTTTAGTCTTAAGATTTTTAATCTTTTGCTCATTTGGTCTTTGATCATTTGGTGTTTCGATGTTCGATGTTTTGATGTTTGATGTTGGGATTGCCTCTTTACATCACATGGGTAAAGTCTACTTCTTTTGGCAGGTCAGAAAGACGTAATTGCTTGATCTTATAGTTGAGATCTTCATTGCCCACTTCAACCACCACTTTGGGTTGCATGGCCTCTTCAGCCTTTTTGGGGCAATCAGCACAATTACGACACTGAGTGGTTCCATCCTGGAGCACCAACTGGCGCCCACTTCCACAACCTCCTCTAGGTTGTGAAGCGGATGGGTGACTAATATCATTGGTGGGATGCTGCTGGAACTTCTCAAGCTTGTTGATCCTCACGGCGGTGGCTTCGTTGCCATGCTTTGCGTATAAGTAGTTTCTCAAAGCCATAATGTCAATCTAGTGGTAAGCTTACCGTCAGAGATTGCCATCAGGATGTTGTAGTCTTATATACCCAGACCATTGGGTTGCAGCCGTGGATCGGGGAAGTGTTGTGAGCACTCGAATTTGCTCCAGTAACCTAATTACGAGTGACACAGGAATGAAATGTGTCAAGTCAGATTATCTATGCGTCAGTGTAAAATCAAGTGATATTGATGCGAAATCACCCCATTTTTTATGCCCTGTGTCGTTGTGGAACCACTTTCTGTTTTGAGCCTGTAGTGGGACCACTTTCTGTTATGAGCCCTGGGATTGACATATAGAGGAACTCTAGCACCTCTAGCGAGATCGGTTATACAGCAGCTCGGGTATCTGGCGTTTGCTGCCGCTAGTATCCCGAGAGACCAGGCCCGGGGCTTGGGTTAATCCTATAGATGGGGACACCTCTAAACTATAATAACGAGAACATCGGACTGGGTAAACGGTAAACTGGTCCTACCTATAGTAGTGGTGGTGGTGGTCTGGGCACGACTTTGGCCAATAGGAGCACTTAGTTCCACCTAACCCCTCCTTGTACGTTGATAGCGCAGTGGTGCGAAAAAATACTTCATCGCTGGGCCAGGACAGCGACATAACTGGAGAAGATGGTTGAGATAGGCCATTTCGTAGATAGATTATGATATTGTTGCTGGTGGTTATGGTAAATTTCACTCTCCAATGTGAAATTCACACTAGATAGAAATTCACACTGGAGAGAAATTCACACTGGAGAGAAATTCACACTGGAGAGAATTGCACATTGCACTTGGGACACTAAACATGAAGGTAGGGGCTGGTTTCGTGGGGGAAATATTAAGGTTTTTCACGTATTCCACCCAAAGTAGGGTGGCAAATGACTATTGGTGGCTAAGCCGTAAGTAATCCCTATTGGTTGGTGACGACCAGACCATGGACTGATAGGTGGGATGATGTGGTGCTGGTGGACCCATGGACCCATGGACCCATTGTCTCGAAGATCTAGAGATACAGAGCTACATGAATTGTGGAGTTTTATGTCCAATCATTTGTAACAGTTTGGTCTTTAAGATTTGTTTCTAGAGAATTATGGTTTAGGAGATTTGGTTCGGGGTTAAGCCGTTACATTTGAGAATATGAGAATTTGAGAATGCGAACTTGCGAATTTGGAACTACCCAATATGGTGGGTGGAACATTATCTCCAGAGAACTATGGGGCAATCGGATTATACAGAAACTTTGGACATTCGGATTATCCCGAAACTATGGGCAACGTTCCATTACTGTATGGTTTTGTTAATTTGTTCTTGTTTTCTTGTTTCATCCCTCTGATTCCCTCTTTAAACCTTCCAATTCAATGGGATATCGAGATATCATGAAAGTTTACAAATATTTGTAAATTTTGCAAGTTTTGTAAATTATAGAAACACTCAACTCTTTTAAGGTAAACCTTAACTTAAATTTGAATCGGATTTTTTCTGCTATTAAACTTAAATTATACACCATATTTACTTGAATCATAGACATTTCTCTGAATAATATTTCAAGTAAATATTCACATCTCTCCAGCTTACTTAAAAAATCTAACCAATTGAATCATGGACATTTTGTAGTTTTTAGATTTTAGAAAATCTTCATTTCTTGGAAGTTATGGGATGGTTTTCAAAGATTTAATTATACATAATTATGCTTTTACGAAGTGTTGATATTAACTTTAAGAAGTTTTGATTTTAACTTTATGAAGTGTTGATTTTAACTTTAGCAAGGGTTATTTTTAGGAGTTAATTTCTGTTGCTGTCATTCACATCATGAGCTCTTTAAAACCGTCATGATAATTACAAAGCATCGTAAAGTGATGATGTAGTATTTCGAAATGGTCATTATCCTGGCAACCAAGCAAAATTGAATCAGAATTAGGTTTAAATTTATCCTGTAAATTGGACCATAAAGTGCTGGAATTAAAATAAACTTTGAGGCCGCTTCGATATCTTCTTCACTATTATCAATATCAATTCTGTTAGTAGGTCTCATCTCTCAGATCACTGCTATGAATCAGGCTTCTACATACTATTAATATTATGCTATGAATATTATTGATGTTATGCAGCTAGATCTATTTATGGCTACTGTGGCTTTTAGAATCTTTGATCTGAGCCATTGGTTACTAGTATCAATTCACTGGGCCCAACCGTTGAACAGGGCTGTTTATGTTGACCATCAGTTGCATAACTCCCAACTCTTATTACCAGTTGAATCAACACTACATTTGTTTTCAATAAATGTATCTATTCTCTATTTATCGTTGGGTGTTGGTCTGGTGAGATAATCTCAATCCAATAATCATTATACCCAAGGTGATGGTCATAAATTTCAATTTGAGACCATCATCCACCAATTGTTGTTGCTCACGACGTTTTCTTGTGTTACGCAGCATAATGGCACTCGATCCTAAAATGAGATACTTGATTTGAGTCAACATACCCATCTCTTCATCCGAGGAATTATCACTTTCCCACCCTGCGTCCTTGCGCTGGGAGTTTGAAGTGGCTTTCCCTTCTTCGTTCTCCGATTCCCATTCACTTTCCCCTTCTTCTTCTTCTTCTTCTTCATCACTAGATTCAAGTACCTTATCCATCAAGAACAGTTGCGACTTATATTTCTTAATATTCCGCTCATTCTCCGATTCGAATGAATCATCCACACCTCCTTCGATCTCATCAAGTGCTCCACAATTTAGATATGCTTGTAAACCACTTGAAAAAACACGCTTGTTGAACCGGTCAGTATGCTTAAGGAAGCCATAATCATCATCTTCATCTTCTATCAGCTCAGGTGAATCGAATGTTTCTAGAAACTGATTAGTGAATGGAATAATATTTTTCTTCATGATTCCAATCTGGCTGCCAGTTGATACTTTAGCAGGTTGATTAGTTCCATAGTATTTGGATAAGATTGGATTTATAGAAACTGATCTCAATACTCGCTTCTTATGAATTAATAATTCCTTAGAATGTTCTATCAACTTTGCATCTGAATACTCAATATGTTTATTGACATCATTGAGCGCTTTCAAAGTCCGTGCAGACTGCTTCTTTGACAATTTTTTAATGTTGTTCTTTTGCTTTTGTAATTCGAATCCGATGTATGATAACAATTTTTCATTGTGCAATTTCAAAGAATGAAGTTCAAACTTTAATTTCATGATTTCTTCCTTTGTCAAATCATGAGCTTGATTTTCCACTATCATACTTGATCTCTTGGAAGAAGTTGTTGTCGTAATCGAATTACGATTAGATGTAGAATTTATATCGTAGCCATTTAATGCGTAAAATGCACTATTCCTCAGTGAAGCTTTGGTTGATCTCGAATATATTTCAGGAGTTTCATTAATGATGTCGAATTTCTTTTTCTGATGTTCCTTTTCTGGAACTGATGTGCTACGTGGAGATGGTTGTGGTTCAAACTCGACCTTGATTGGTACAATATCATGACTGTTATAACGAGAATGTGTAGGTTTGTTGTTGGGGTATCTTTCTATGGTCACGTTAGGTGATTTATTGTTTTCCAAATCAAAATAATTATTGCTTGTGTTCATAGCTAATTTTAATGGTGATAGCACGAATTCATCATTATCAAGATGAGGTGATGTTTTGAGTTTATTTGGTAATGACTTTCTCTTCTTATCTTTAGATTCTGGATCAGGAGAGGGAGGGAATAATGCGTTCAGAATAGGATCAGGTGGAGGAAATTGGAATCCCTTGGATATCTCTATTGATTCATCATTACCATAATGATGTTTGATTGGAGAGGAGTGATTCATTTGCAGTTCATCTGCAAAATAATTCAACACACTGGAATTATTCAAATCACTGCTATCGTCAAGGCTTTGGTCATTATTGTGGGGTTGTTCGTCATGGTCATTACTATCTTCATCTTCATCTGTCAATTCATTCATTGTGTGTATGGTAGTGGCAAAGTCATTAATGACACTATTATTAATTTCATCAATACCATCAAGCAAATCCAATTCATTCCTGGCAGAGTTTTTACTTGAATTTTGGGTTGATAAAAGCTCATTCTCCTTGGTTAAATATTCAATTTGATCAATTAATACTAATTTCGAATTTCTTTCCAATTCAAAATTGCTTTGTAAAACTTTGAAGTCTTTGAGTAATTTGTTGAACTTTTCCGATATTTCTAGAATGTCTTGAAGATCATTATTCTGTAACTTTGTATGAGGAAAGGTTTCATGCATATCTCTCTCCTGTTTTTTGTATGCTTGTACTTCGTTGGATAGCTTTTTCACTTTGAATTGCAAGTTTTCCACAAGTTCTTTATAGAAGAAGATTTCTTTACTGAGTATATCTTTATTCTTTGAGTAATCATCTTGTAAATTTCTAACATATGATTCATAACTGGAGATTTGCTCTTTTTGTTCGGAGATGGTTGCTTCTTTAGACAACACTTCACTTTCTAGTTGGACGTAATCCGTAGATATTTGGTTATTCTTGAGTAATAAATCAGTGTATTTTCTTTCCAATTGTGCATAGTCTTTTTGAAGATTATTCAACGATACATTGGATTGCATTTTACGGCGCCTTGTAGGAGAAGTTTCCGACTTTCTTGAAGGTGAATTGATGGGAGAATTAAGGGAATTAAGGGAATTGAGGGAACGTTGTGATCTTAATGGTTTGATGGGAGAAGATGTAATGGGAGGATCAGGTATGGTTTGAGAAATCACGCTGGTACACTCATTTTCCTTATTGAAAGAGGTGCCCAGATTGCCCAGATTGGCCATATTGGGGATTAAAAGAAGGAATCAAGTGGGTTAAGGTATTCAAAAAATAAGGAAAACAAACTTCCTTAGAAATGAGTAAATGGGTAAATTGTAAATTGAAGTAAAATAGGTCCAGAAATCACGGAGGTATTTGGATTTCAAAACAGGCAATCAGTGAAGTTGATAATCTGTTTCAACAATAGATTAGCCGGATAGTGGAATCGCCGGGAAAAGTCAGGGTCACCTAAAGAAGACGGGGGTGACTACTTGGCAAAGGGCCCTGTGTAGTAGATTAGTGGGCCGAAAATGAGCGACGAGTGTTTGGACGAAACGGAAAGGCGTGACGGTCCGATTGACAGATCCAGAGTCGGTTAGACGTTGTTGTAGATGGTGACGGGTGTTTTGGAGAATTTGTTTGGTTAATGTTTGTATTGCCTGATTAGGGTGCGGCGATGCCCACGTGACCGCGCGACATTATAACTGTTGAGACATGTCAGGTTGAATCACCCAAAACCATCAAAAAGGTAACCTGCACTAACCTGTACCAACCTGCATCAAATTGTACAGGTTGGTACAGGTTAAGTCTCAAAGTTTGGGCATTCCATTTTCGTTCCTGTTATGATATCTTGAGGATTTGACTACATTCTCAAACACGGTGGCCACACTTGTCACTTTTGTCAGTTCTACCAATTTTGCCAATTTTGGTCAATTACATTATCCGTCAATTAACTACGATAAAGTGGTGTGTGATTCAGTAAGAATCATTAGCCGGAAGTAAATAATGTATAGTGAATAGTGAATAGTTTCGAAGATATCAGGAGATTTCTGGGTAGTCCAGAGTACGAGTCATTAATCTATTTCCGCGTAAACAATTATGAAAAATTCTTAGTCTAAATAATGGGGTTAAATCAAGAAAGAAATGTTAATATACCCACTTATTATTATGATACGGTTCCTTAATTATGGGGAAAATGGTTCCACAGCGGAGATAATACGGATAACCCGATGGATTTGACATTTGACAGTTACTTAATTCTTTATTGGGTACGTAGATGTTGTAATGTTGGAATCTCGGATCTCGGGTTGGGGAAGAGAATGTAGCATCAGGCCACCATAACTTCCACAGACTGTCCCGGAGGTTATGGGTCCAAATGGTGACTAAGGTGCAAACCCTTTTAGCTAAAGTGCAAAACCAACCCCCAAAAGCCGAAAGTCGTCCAAAAGCCAAAGGCCGAAAGTCGAATGCCAGAATAGCCAAGGTGCTTAGAATTACCTTTGATGAGCTGGTATCTTAATATCAGCCAGGTCTAGACTCTCAATCGGTCGATTTCGTAGACATGTTATGCTCTGATTAATTAGTTACCACGCCAAAATATCCTATGTCAGTATGCAGTACTAGTTAGCCCAAGGCCCAAAGGCCAAAGCCAAAGCCAAAGCCAAAGGCCCTAAGGCCCAATGAAGGGAATAGAAATAGAATAGAAATAGAAGAGAAATAGAAGAGAAATAGAATAGAAGAGAAATAGAATAGAAGAGAAACAAACTCTTGAGGGCTTTGGTCTAAATGAAATTAAATTCAAGGGCTTTGATGGTTGATGGTTAATCATTGTCTTAGTCTTGAAACTTAAGTCTCATACTTACCAACATGAGCTAATCTCTTTGATCTTTGGTGGTTCTTTGGTGGTTCTTTTCAATATTCTACACTTGTCTCCGTTTATGTTCATTACTATATACAAATGCCTAAACCTTTTGAACTGCATTCAATGCTTGTTGTACTGAAGTGCCAGTATTTAATGTCTTTTCCATTGGATGTTTGAGGATATTGGCTCTTAAGATTCTTGGATCACTTCTTAAGGTTCTCAAAAGTTGTGATTGGACATTCGACGACACATCGAATCCCATAAGAAAGTGATACCCTTGAAAATGCTTTTCTTGTTCTTTGGTCATGATCTTTGGTAATGGTCTGGCTCCAAGACTGGCGATATCTCTGATGACACCTCTATTGTTGAGAATCAACTTTCCGATCGTGGACACAATCTTCACCGCCTCTTTGCTGGTGTTGACCGGGTCGGCAATACGCGCTATGGCGAATAGTTCGTAGTACATGTTGTGGAGGTGGTGGTGTAGAGTGAAAAAAAAGTGAAAAACATCAAATATCGCGTCACGTGGGAGTACACGTGATCGCCACCACCAAATAAAATAGAAAATACATAAAGTACGGTTGAAATTCATCATTTACATCAAGCAGTGGTTGGTCTATATGAGCTTGATAAATAGTGTAACAATAGAGGCTCTAGTTACCATACTTTCTACTATCTGAAAGTCGCAAATGGTAGAGGGTTCACTCCTGCATATAGGCAAGGATTTCACTGTCCTAGCCAGGGTTCCTAGCCAGATTAAATTCCCCAGTTTAGTATCATGATAACGTCTCACGTGCAATGACATATAGCCAATTACTACAAGTTAGATCAGATTGGATCACGATATGAAAATTAAGATAACTTTATTCTTCTTCATCTGCGGCCGGACTTCATCTAGAGATTGAAAATTGTCAATTGTTTCAGACTTGTTTCATAATTAAAATGGCTACTAATATCACCTGGCACCCAAACTTGACTCATGATGAGCGTACAGTATTAAGAAAGCAAAAGGGTGTCACCGTTTGGTTAACCGGATTATCAGCCAGTGGAAAATCCACCATTGCCTGCGCTTTAGAACAATCCATTTTGGCTCGTGGCTTGAATGCTTACAGATTGGATGGTGATAATGTTAGATTTGGTTTGAATAAAGATTTGGGATTTAGTGAAGCTGATAGAAATGAAAATATCAGAAGAATTTCTGAAGTGGCCAAATTATTTAATGATTCTTGTTGTGTTACTCTCACTAGTTTCATTAGTCCTTACAAGCAAGATCGTGACTTGGCTAGACAATTGCATGATAAAGACAATTTACCATTTGTGGAAGTTTATGTGGATGTTCCAGTTTCTGTTGCTGAAACCAGAGATCCTAAAGGGTTATATAAAAAGGCCAGAGAAGGAATCATCAAGGAATTCACTGGAATTAGTGCTCCATATGAAGCCCCGGAAAACCCAGAAATTCATTTGAAGAATTATCAAGGGGCCACCATTGAGGAATCAGCTGAGAAGATCATTGAATATTTGATTGAAAACAAGTATATAGAGTAAGCACCACCCGTTAGAATAACCATTTAAATTTTAATTATTTCTTTAAACTGTCTAATCTCGCTTGTAAATCGTCTTCGTCCAGGCCCCCAATCTTTTCAGCTACTCTCTCTTGTCTCTCCTCTGTGGGCACATTTATGGTGTTGGGTGTATCCTTCAACGTAGTGTTGAGATCAACTCCAATCTCATCCATCACCTTGCCTAAGATCTCATCTATTTGTTCGTCTTCTCCAAGTTCTTCCTCGTCCATCATCACATCGTCGATAGATTCATCAATGAATTCTTGTTTTTGATCCATCAAGTCGTTTTCACGAGCAAACTCTTGTGCTATTCTGGATAACTGTGGCAAATTCATTGATTTATTCATTCCATTCAATAAACGAGTGGCGTCCCTCATGGACGATACCATCTGCTGATTGGACCTAATCGACTGTATTCTAAGAGAAATGGCTTGCAACTGAGCCTTCATGGAATTGAACTTAACAATATAGTTCCTGGTCCGAATCAAGTCTTTGGCTTGGATCTTGGAACTAGCCAATTGTCCTTGTTTTACCGATTTCTTTATCTCTCCTATAAGCTTCTTTTCTTGTTGTTGGAGCTTGGTGGTTTCTCTTGCCAACTCTCTCTGAGTCTTTTCCAAAGCCCTCTGGTTCTTTCGAAGCCTTTCTTGAGGCGTGAGTTTCTTCCCGAAAGCCCACTCAAATAATTGTGACATTGTGGTGATGTTCTGTAGTGGGACAAAAGCTGACGATAAGTAGTTGTGGTTCCGTATCACCTTACCTGCGCACGACCTTGGTGATAGAGTGACTCTTTTACAAATCTTCAAGACACTTGTACAGGCAAAAGCAGTTACGTATATTTATAGAAGATATTCTAAGTATATCCCCATTGGGTAGGATTGGGCTTTTTTGTTTATAAAATTTTGGGATTTTTGGGATTTTTGGGGATTTATAATTGAAGAAGACGACTCCTGGGGCCAGCTCAAAAGGTCAGATTTTTCAGAGCTCATAAATGCTTCATAATTTGCTTGATTCAGAACTCTAAATACTTCATAATTTGCTTGAGCCATCCATTGCTAAACGAACAGCGTCATTGGCCATGCCCAACCCTGCTTGATACCCGTAGCCACTAGCACCATAATTATGAATGAGAAGCTTATCATTCTCCACGAATTCAGCTTCTATTCTAGCACCTCCATGACGACTTGGCCGTAAGCCAGAGACGGATCTTACAATCTCTAAATCACTAATTTGATTTCCTTGAGGATTTCTCGTCAAAATCTCAGGAAAGAGTTCGGTGGTTCTTTTAAGAATATCCAAACTCTGTTCCCTAAACGTATCACCACTCCAATTATCTTTATGCATGAATCCACCCAAGATTAACTGGTCATTAGAATATGGTCTTTTGATGATATAGGTGGCGTAGTCACTTCCCCAGCGCATCCTATTCTCAGTAATATGAGGTGCCTTGATCACAACCACTTGTCCTCTAGTGGGGTACATTGCCGAGTCATTGACTCCTCCCAACTTGTGTGCTCCAAGCCCGGTGCAATTGAATACGAATTTTGTGGTGGGTAAGTATGCCTGGGCAATATGAGTTAGCCTTTGTCTGGTGAAAGTAACATTTAGTTGTTTGAGATAAAGTTGGAAATTCAATAAGAAAAACGGACAATTGAAGTTCCATGAACGGAATTTGATGCCGAAAGTTGGACCTCCATGGGCCAACTCAAAATCCTCCAAATAAGATCCAAGTGAATCCAACTTTTGCTTGGATGGTTTCCTATCCCAATATTCCGTGGAAATGTAACGATCCAACCCACAAGCAGGTCCTCCAAGAGCCTTTTGGATTTTGTGAAGGTTGGTATAGGTAAACTTGTCATAAGAAAGCGTTTTGGCATCGTCTCCAGTGATACACGAGAAGTTACCTCCAGCATATGGAGAGGTATAATGGATTGATTCATCCCCAGGAAGATACTCAGCAAGAACGGTAATTTCTTCGGGATTGACCCCATGCTCCATGAGCATAAATGTGGTGTAGAGCCCAATGATTCCAGCACCAACAACAACGTACTTGGTCATTAGTGAACTGTTTGTATGTATTGCAATCTAATAGACTGTTGGAGACAATGAAAGTTCAACAGATTGAGGGGTCCACTTACTGTTTTGTGCGACAACCTAATCTAGTTAATCTTACCAAGCCGTACATGATATCGAGGAAGAACAAGAAGAAGTTCAGCCAAAGATCACCTTGAAACATTATCAGCCATTTGAATTGAATTTATGAGATTGTAAGATGAAAACGGATTAAATAAATTGATTAAGTAAATAAATTAACTACTAGCAATTAACTACTAGCAATACTAGTTGTGCCTTATCGATTAAGACTAAGACTATGCCACAATTATTCAAAGTAAAAATTGGATTTGAATGATTACTTCCATGCAACTTGTAGATGGGATTGGGGACTAGAATTAAAATTATAATTCAAATTAAGATGAGTCTTGTTCCACCAGAACGTGATGGGTTTCCAAGATGTTGTTGAGTTTGGCAATCATCACTTCAACATCATCAGAATTGACATCCTCCATACCATAGTTGTAGATACTAAAAAGACCGCAAAGTGCCACTAAAGTACACACAAGTAAGGCAAGCCATCCTTTTAAGGTGAAACCGTCTGGTAATGGTGCATGTTGCACATTTTCTCCAGTGAGATCCATCCAATCTTTATTACCGGCTGCGTTGGCATGGTAAGGAATCTTGTTGGCACGACAGGCTTCAAGGTGATCTGAATTCTTGAATTTAGTACGCTGCGCGGCGATTTCATGTGGAGATTCCACCAATGTAATTGCTAAACCTTGCTCCAAATGCCAGTCAACATGACAATGGAACAACCATACACCAGGGTTATTTGATTTGAATCTCAAAACAACAAATCCATTGGCTTCAACTTGAACGGTATCACGTACCATTGGATACTCTGGGTAATCGTTCCATTCCGGATTGTTGGGGTCAAACACAATTGGATTATCGTCGTCTTCTCCCTCGGGAGACTTGGCCACGATTTGGAAATTGTGACCATGCAAATGGAATGGGTGCTTTCCGGGGTCCATATTGTTCACCACAATCTCAATGACTTCGTCATGCTGTAAAACAAACGTGTTGGTGTTGGACCCGTAAATTCTGACTTCTGCTGGATCAGGACTCTCAAATGCAGAGTATAAAGTTGGGGATTTTGGAGCCACATAACTGATGTTATTGAAAAATGCATAAGTAACACCGTCGCCTAGTTGGTCCATAGTAAAGTTGAGAACAATTTGATAATCAGGCTCTGGGAGTAATACTTCTTTATCAGCTGTTGTCAAAGTGTAATCATCAACGGGGTTAATTTTCTCTACCAAATGCTCAAATCTGGCGGTGTTACTTTTTAAGGCTGGTGGCAATTCAAATTTTTTATCATAAACCAACCAGTTAGTGGAAATAACTTGAAGATCTTCAGGCAATACATCTAACATTTCTTGATCCATGGCATTGATGAAACGATAATTAGCAGTTGGCTTTTTCTTGGTTTTGAGCAAAACAGCATATCTTTGAGCAACAGATAAATAGAGAGAATCCACTTTTGTGGGTTTCACTTGCACACCATCGGCCTCAACTATAATAAATTCATGATCTTCAAGATGCAAATATTGAGAGGTGAATAGTCCCATGTTGACTATTCTTAATAAGTAAGTTTTATCAGGTTGAATGTGCCAAGTGACGTTCTTGGTATCATTAAATAATGAATTTTGAGGTATGGGCTCAGCTCCCGTAGGGTTGAACCTGCTCATGAACTTTTTCATGATTTGTGGTGATTCCATGTGATAGTAGTCACTCACAGAGAGAAGGACTTCTTCATCATAGGAATATGGCAAAGGGTCCACATCGTCGATGATAAAGAACCCACGAAGTCCGTCTGCGTACTGGGCACCAGAATGTGAGTGGTACCAGAACGTTCCTGCTTGAGTTAAGTTGAAGTCATACGTCATGGAACCTCCTGGTGGGAGAGGACATTGGTTGACCATTTCAGGGCCATCCATTGCCGATGAGCCATTCTGGAACAATCCATGGAAATGAAGCGAACTGTTGCGATCGTCGAGGTTGTTTGTAAAGTGAATCACCACCCTATCATTCTTGGATGCTCTGATGGTGGGGATAGGCCATTCATGGTTGATACCAATCATTCGTCTGGTGATCATGCCATCGGGGTTATGATTAACATAAGTGGCGTTGAAGAAGAGTTCATGAGTTTTGGCCGTTACGGCTGTTAGGAACAAGAGAAGAGGGAAAAGGTTCATGATAACGACTTCAATATTAACCTTGCCCTAAACAGTTGTTTGGACTATTATCGTTTGCGGTTCTTGGCGGCAGTGTAGTAATTAGTTAGAGACTGGAGATAATGCGACTTTATTCTCAACTGGGTTGTGATCTGAGGAAGATGAACAGATCTTGACAGATTTGAAATGGTATAGAAATAGCAGATCTGAAGGTTCTGTCAGGTGAAATGATTCCACTAGCTGTAGCGGTTAGGTCGATGGAGTAGTTTGGTTAGTGGAACAAATTGGTTGTGGATAGTTGGGATAGCTGGTAATGGAGGATGCGGCTGGAGAACCCTGCAACCGCAACCCGATGAATGTCGCACAATCTGCGACATCAACCTCAAGACCCTTGACGAGGGCCAACACTGGACCAAGGACCAAGGACCAATTACAGAAATTGATAGTTGAATGATGTTAAATTGGGAGTCCAACATCTTTGAGTAAGTTCGGGGTTCGAGATTGGGAATCGGGTGTCGGGGTTTTTGTGGTTCGGGATTCGGGTTGTGTACAACACTTTACCCTATCAATTATACTCTATTTTAGTTGAGATTTAGTGTCTGAGAATGAACTAAATTAAACTAAACTATTCAAAAGAATACAGGGGCATTTCTTTTGTTTTATGTAAGACGCTGTTTTATAACCTTTGAGTCAAATTCTACAAATTTAATTAAATGGGATGAGATATTTGCTCAGACCAAATAGTCTCAAATGGTCGAGAAAGCCGAACCAGCCGTATGAAGTCCAGTAAATTAACATTTAGCCTCACTTAATGTACAAACCATGTCAGATATTAGGTAGAAATCAGCAGCGATTAGATGTGATAAAAGGTGTTTGACAATGAGTTTTGGAGTATCGATTTGACCAATCTACTATAAAGAATGATATTTCTGATCTTTATAAATTAAATTTACTTTGATTAAGGTACATGTATTTACTATATGCCTGGCATAATCAGACCGAGAACTCATCGGACAGATAATTAGATGCTTCTTGGAGCTTCACCTTCTGGGCCAATGAATTGAGGGTCTCTCCATGGACCGAAATCATTCAAGTATAATTCTTGTTCAGTACACTTGGAAGCACCACCAAACTTTTCTGGTAAGTTTTGTGGAGGAATTTGCTTCAAAAGTTCCTTAGGGTAAGAAGATCCCAAGATATGAATCTTGCTCACGGTGACAGGATCTAAGAAAGGCTTAAACAATCTGAAAGCAGTAGAAAATCCGAATGGAGAGTTGATGCAGTAAAACTTACCCATTCTCTCTGGGTAATAGTTTTGTCCGATGTAACTGGCTTCTCTGACGTAGTTAAGCACTTGAGAAGCGGCGGTGATAGAGATACCCTTCAAATCCAAAACGGTACACGAAGTCTCCACGAGATGGCCTCTTTCTCTTGAACAAGCTGGTAATCTGTATTGAGTGAAGGATTCATATTCCCAAACCAAGTTCTTCAACATTCTCTCTTGAGTAGTGATCTTCAACATTTCAGTTAAGTTGACCTTACCCAATTCTTCGAAATAAACTGGTCTACCATCTTTGTCAACCTTGTGGTAATATTGTGGGTACAACTTGGCCACAAGTGGTTTCTCTTCATACTTGAAATCAGCTAAGATGGTATTGGTACCGAACTCTTCTCTCCATTTCTCACACTTTACAAACATTTCCTTGGCCTTCACCAAATCAAATTTTCTAGCTCTAAGGAATCTGAGAAGCGAAGCATCGTCTAATCTATCCTTGAATCCATCAGCAACCAAATCATCATGGAATTGTTTCAACTTGGTCTTTTGCTCTGGAGTCAAGTTGGAGGTGTAACCAGTTTGCTCTGAAGGAGCAGAAACTTGTGAATAAGAGGCAAGGATCTCTTCAGGAGTAGGCTTGGTGGTGGATTCGGAAGACATGCTGGGGAGGAATTCGGGCTGTTTGCGGGTTGCTTTATAAGTAAAGTATAAATATCTTGAGCACTAAGTAAACGTGACGTCGAAAGGGGTCACTAACTCTATAGATTACTTAACAGTGAACAGACCAGTAGGGAAACAGCACGAAGTTAACAGATATTTCAACACGAATTGTTGTGTTTTGTTGATGGCTGTGTGCAGGACTTTATTTTGGTGAGAGTATGGGTGGAAGGGCGTAGTAAAACGGAAGCGGCGGGAATCCAGATGAAATAGACCCACTAAACATCAGGGCGGTACAGCCAATAGGAGATCTTGCCGCACGTGGCAAAATCCGGGGAAAGGAACTTTAGAGCGGTATTTTTTATGTTTTTTATGTTTTTGATGTTTGGACCAAAGGTTGCTGGCATCGTGGGCTTCCCTTAACGGACTTAGGTCCATAGTCACGTGGGGGAGTTTTGGTGGGTGGGGGCCAACATGGCAATAGTGGCCACTCCGGTGCAGTCCGAAGATTACGTCATCTGGTACTGGTACTGTCATCTGTAGGACGAGGTGTATTAACTATGTATGTATAGTGTACTAAATATTGGGTTATGACCACTGGCTTAAGTACCCTTGCGCATCCATTTTTTGAATGGGTTCTTAGATGATGGCTTGACCATGCTGTCTAGACTGTGGTTGCTGAATGACAGTGACATGGAGCTACCGGTGCCGGTGCCGGTGCCGTTGACTGAAGCATTGGTGCCGACTCCAGGCCCCATGGAGGTGGAAATTTTGGAAGCCAGCGGTGGTATTTCATTAGCAAATCGTAATTTCAACCCACTAAAGGCATTGGTATCGATCAACCGCTTGTAGCCACTGTGGGGCACTAGTTCCTTTTCCACGAATACCAAACAGTTTCTCGATATGTCGATGTATGCCTTGGAGAGAACTTCGGTGACAAATGCATCCCAGAGCACCAAGCCCTTGTCTGATGAGTTTTGTGAGTTGAGGGTGGCATTGGCGGAATTTGTCAGGGTTTGGTGAAGAGTAGGAGATCCTGCAGTTCCGGCCTTGTTATTATTGATGCTGTTGGAATGATGAAAATTATTAGGAAGATAATTGTTAGGATATTCGCAGCCTTCCAAATAGATTTCCAATTCATTGATTTTCGTCATTAAATTGGCACTTTGTTTCTGAAGATCAACTAAAGTGATATTGGAAGTGATAAAGGAAAAGATATTTTCATTGCTTCTGCATAAAGATTTAAGAAATCCTTCTGTTTCATTATCTCCTGCCAAATCGAGAAACTCGGACTTTTCAAACTCGAGTGATCCGATTTGGTACACATTCTTTTCATCATTGATTTGAAGAACATCGTTATTACTCTCTCTAGAGGGACTTATATCGTTTGCATATTGATTCTGTGGCGTATGTTGAAGGTTGAGGCCATTATTTGATACCGAGGTGATAATCGAACTTCTTGATGTGGCCAATCCCGCTTCATTAACTGGACTGTAGTAGGTGGAAGAACGAGCAGACGCTAATTTTTGGTACTTATTGTAGTCAAGCAAGTGAATTAATTCTGTTAATCTCAAGTATTTGTCAATTAAGTAAGGTGTTGTAGGTAATTCGTTGGATGTAGAGTCACCACTTAATCCTAAATCGAATCTCTTGACTTCATGACTCAAGTCCAAAATTTTCTCGTTGAAATCATTCTTTCTTCCAGTGATCTTATCAAAATAATCGTAGACTTCATGTTGATGTTTGGATAAAAATGAGTTCATCGTAACCAAATGAGGTTCTTTATGAGAAGAGAATTCTTGACGATTGGCTAAATTTAATAATATTTTGGCAATAAGAGTCAAAGTTCTTTGAGTAGATCCAGTTTGATGATTTTTGGTCAAGTAAAATAACTTGGGATTCAAGATGGCTGGACAAAAGAATCTTAAGAAGATGAATGCACTTAAACAATTTAATGCTGTAGTTTTATCCTCAGGATCACATGCCAATTCAACTTTAGTTCTAAAGTTTTTCAATTGAAGCTTTATCTGCAGTGGTAAGTCGTTAGATGTGGTGTAAATTTTTTGCCAAATTTCTTCAGCATAACCGTACAAATTGTCATAATTCTGTTTAACCATTTTCTTGATCTTTTCATCCCTATCATTTTCAACGTCAGAATCATAATCATCACTATCACTTTCATCTTCATCTTCATCATCTTCGTCATCAATAGACTTACCTTTCCTTAGTAATTTCTCTTGAATTCTGACGTATCTTGGATCAACTTCACAATTTTTTTTCTCAGCAGCAATTTTAGCGAAAAAGTCACCAAACACCTTTTCCAAGTATTCTTGACCTATTCTGAGGTTATACTTTTCCAAAGATTTAGAGAAGATTGATACACCACGAAATAATGTGTTGAAAACATTATTCAGGGATGATGTATTCGATTGAGTATTTCCATTTCCATTTGAAGTAGCAATGGGCCCTTGTTCACTATTCCTTTTGTTTGCGTAATTTTTTCTAGTCATTTTATCAACGTTAACCAATTCTGCTTCCATTAATGATTTGAACCAGCGGTCTTCCACTCCTAAACTTTGGAAAATGTCCAACAAAATTAAACTGATGTATTCAAAATCAGATGTTGGAACATTTTCATTGCAAAATTTGATAAGATCTTTCATAGGAGCATTTGTTAACATTTTTTCCAATGGTTTGAAATGATTTGGTGATAAAATATGATATTCTTTCAATTTGACATTTAGTAAAAGTTTACCGATTGGAAGGTTTGAAGAATCATAAATGGATAGTCTGACAATTTCGTTATTGAAATTCTGACCAATTGCTGGACCAGCTGGTGGTGCCAAAACACCTTGGGTATTATTAATGGTTGAAATTGATATATTGTTACCATTGTGAGTGTTAATACCATTCACGCTTATTCCATTCCCACTTGCACTGGCCATCATAGTTGAAGTTGAACTCAAATGCTTTGTTAAGATGTCAGGTGTCACATAAACTGTACCAATTACTTTATCACCAGCCAGATATGACGAGTCACTAAAAGAACACTTTTTGATAAGGATATGTATCATTTGAGTTGAAATTGGAAGGTCAGTTGAGAATTCTTCTTTCCAGAATGGATTGGTAGTATGATTAACTATAGCAGTTCGAGACCATGGTAAACCCCACATTCTTACTTCAGTATAAATTTTACCTTGAGGGTGTTTGTTTGAAGCGGTTGGCATATTATCGAATTTTGCCTCTATTATATCAATTAAAACCTTCTTAGAAACTCTAAAATTATCACGATTAAAATCATTAAGATGAATATTAGTTGAAAGGGGAACATTTTGGTCATTATGTGAAGTTGCAGATTGAGTTTCAGAATTTCTGTAAAGATTTGTGGATGTCTGAGATTCATCATTGGTTGATGCTAACTTCAGTTGGGGACTATAAGAACCAATGTATTCTCTCTTTGCAAAATAATTCAAACCGACAAACCAGTCTTCAAGATCAATGTGTAAGGGAAATTCAATAAGAATTCTCTGATTATTTGGTATGACTTTTCCTTCTCTAACTAAGAATGGAGTAGTATGTTGATCGATGGAGAGGGTGGAAGAAGTTTTGATAATATTGTTGAATCTTAATTCTTTTAATTGACCCACGAAAAGAACATTCGAGCTGTTGAATAAAGAATGATGAACTTCTCTGATTTCTGAAGATAAGATAGATTTGATATCAACGGAATATAATAAAGTACCATCTAATTCTGTGATGAAATTAAGGTAACCGTTGGATTTTAACACCCCCATTGTATAGAACCAGCCTTCTGTGATGTTATCATTTCCTCCTCCAATGGAAGCATTATTGTTATCATTATGTAAAAACTCCAGCATTGACAGATCGTTGTTGGGATGGTATGAAGGAGCCTTTGGACCCGGAACAATCTTTAAGTTCTTCGATTTGTTAGGAATGGGACCGTATACCTTGAACCTACACACCAACAATTCATGGGGTACCAGCGAAGCATTGGAAGATTCAACCTTATTCTCACTGTACCACTTTTTCACGAGTCCTTGGGGCTTCAATGCCTGCCATACAAGCAACGAGCTCACCAAGTTACCAAAGTTGTTTCTGGATGGTACTTTGATGTATAACTTATCATTTTCGTAGGTTTTGATAAAAACCACCGGAGGTTCATCCAGTTCACCGTTGGTCAACGTATCGACGGTGGAGGATTTCTTGATGATTCTTCTGGTGGGACGATTCTGCAGTTGTTGAGAGTTGGCGGCGTTCAAGTTGGAGAAGATTTGGACGTAACAAGACTGAAGTGAATGAAGGAGAAGATAGTGGTTGTCATTTTCATCGGATGAGTATAGTTGACCATGTTCGGTGATGGCCAATGCATACAGGTGGATCCAGTTGATGGAATCTGTAGATATGAGGAAGTTCTGACCATTGAACACACCTTTATCCCGGGAAATGGACTTGAAGTAGGAGGTCTGCTTCATGATATTGAGAGGGACCAGGGATATCGATGAGTTTGGATGAGGATAAAGCTCGGTAGAATTAGATTAAAAGGTTGAGTCGGGGTCGATTGGGTCGATTGGGTGGATTGTCGATGGTGGATGGTGGATGGTTGATAGTGGATGGTTAATCGTGGATTGAGTTCGGGGGTAGGTGGCAGTACGGCGAGGGTACGGGGAGCTGCGTGGCGCGAAGTGTTCTCGGTGAGGTAGTGGGTGAACGATGGTGGTAGGGAACCAACGCGACGAGTCACAGGGAGAACAAGTTGGATGTTAAGAGAACTGAACAGGAGCAATGAATGCCCGACGTGAAGATTTTAGCTGGGGGTATTTGACAATTGAAGGAAGAATCGATTGAATACACGTTAGAAAGCGGATGATTTGAATACGGAACGTGAAACGACCAACGCGTGTGACATTGTGTAATATCGTCTAATTGTCGACCGGACGGGGTGCAGGATAGTGAGGACTGGTTAACATCACGCCAGTTGGAGACGACCTAACGAGGTAAGGTGGCCGTGTAAGATGGTTAGATGGACAGATAGACGACAAAAGCCAACAAATAAAATCATAGAAAAGAGAATAGAGAGAATTCAAAGAATTAGTGGTAGAAGGAATAGAGAGAATAGAATTAATAGAGAGAATAGAATTAATAGAGAGAATAGAATTAATAGAGAGAATAGAATTAATAGAGAGAATAGAATTAATAGAGAGAATAGAATTAATAGAGAGAATAGAATTAATAGAGAATGGAAAGTTATAGGAAGCCTATTCGCGGGGAGACGCTGAGGGCTCATGGGACGAGGGGATGTGCTGGAGATTCAGGAACTAATAGAACAATTAACCATTAACCTGTGGACATTTTCCCCTAACGGTATATCACTGATTCAAGTCGCAGATTTCCTTTGCCTGTAAACGGAATGGGACCAGTTCTGATACCGACCATATTCTACCGTTTTCTGTCTCAATCCGATACCACCGGGACCAATGGTCTTAACCGGTGGTGAATCCGGTGACCCTGTAGATGCCCAAATCACAAAATCACCACCAATATCAAAATCACCACCAATCCTGTGTTCAGAAGTTACTGGCTGCTATGCAGCCTAGTATCCAGTTGATCTGGTTAGAATTCTTTCAGGGATAATTTACTCAGGGATGAATTCTCAGGGTCTCCTACAGGGATAACCTCCTACAAATATAAAGTTTCAGACCACCTACCATGTGAGTTTACAAACGTTTAGGAATGACCCATATTAAATTCAAGTTACATGGAATTACATTGTAATTACATTGTAATGCTGGTTCATGAATTGAAAGGTTTCTGGTGACGGGATCTCCA
The DNA here is from genome assembly GCA_030568495.1 of Suhomyces chickasaworum. Classification (NCBI taxonomy): domain Eukaryota; kingdom Fungi; phylum Ascomycota; class Pichiomycetes; order Serinales; family Debaryomycetaceae; genus Suhomyces; species Suhomyces chickasaworum. Next base: position 124,324 of record JAJMGF010000019.1, on the reverse strand, counting down.
TTCATCCATCTTTTCCATTCATTCCCATTGACGTTACTACCTTTTCTACTTGGTAGTTTTAATTGAAGTTCAATTGACGTTTTATGTTTTGTACGGTGGTCGAAATTATTGAATAACCATCAAATCGTTTGATTAGCTGCAGCTTAAGCCACATGATACTGGTAATATGCAAAGAATATTTGTCTCATCATATCTCGTCTCTCCACAGAAACAGCCGTATCTAAGCCTGCACCTACCCCACCAAAACAAGTAGAAGTTTGAGTTATTTATTTGTACAGTGTAATGTCGTCGGATGTCCCAATTTTTGGTATTTTGCGACATTGTGCAGATCACGTGATCAAATACCACTAGTTCAGATTCCCATCGAATAACTCGGTGGCCATGAGCAACCTTCTATTCCAGAATTTCGACCTCTCCCGAGCTCAAGAGGCTGCAGACTTGTCCAGAACGGCCAGTCCGCCTATATCGTCGCATTTGGCTCAAGAAAGCGCGGTTTATACCCCTCAGGAACCATTGGATGAGTCTTATTTAGATGATGAAAATTTGGACTTACAAGCCATTCAACAATTGGTTGATGATGAAAGAGACTTCAGAGAAATCCAAGACATGATGGAGCACAATGAGGTCCATTTGGATCACCAGCTTCCTGAACATTCATGTGCTTATTGTGGGATTCATGCTACCAATTCTGTGGTCAAGTGCAATACCTGTAACAAGTGGTTTTGCAACTCCAATGCCAATTCCTCTGGATCTCACATCGTGACTCATTTAGTGATGGCCAGACATAACCAGGTTTCGTTGCACGAAGATTCGGATTTAGGTGATACCACTTTGGAGTGTTATAATTGTGGTAATAAAAATGTCTTCATTTTGGGATTTGTTAGTGCCAAACAAGACTCGGTGGTGGTGATCTTGTGTCGTTTACCGTGTGCCCAGTCCAAGGATCTTATTTGGGACACCAATAATTGGCAATCATTGATAGATAATAGACAATTCTTGCCTTGGGTGGCTGCTGTTCCAGGTGAAGGAGAGCAAGTCAATGCCAAATTGATCACCCATCAACAAATTACTCAACTTGAAGCTCAATGGAGATTGAACCGTGATGCCACTTTAGAAGATATCGAGAATAAAAGTAATGATTCTGAAGAAGTATTACCCATTTTCATGAGATATAATGATGCTTTCCAATACCAAAGATCGTTCGCTCCTCTTATCAAAATCGAAGGAGATTTCGATAAGAATTTGAAGGAATCTCAGGCTTTGGAGCATATCCAGGTCAAATGGTCATTGGCACTCAATAAGAAACACTTGGCCTCGTTTGCATTATCGACATTTGAAAGTAAAGCATTGAAAGTTGCCGTAGGTGATGAGATTATTTTGAGATACAGTGGATCCAGTCATGAACCTTGGGAATGTAAAGGTTTCATCACCAGATTGCCAAACTCATATCTGGAAGATTTCACTTTAGAATTGAATTCTTCCAAAGATGCTCCTCCAACTCATATTACTACAGGTTTCACCGCTGAATTCGTTTGGAAAGGTATTTCATATGAAAGAATGCAACAAGCTCTACAAGTTTTTGCCTTACAAGAAGAATCTGTGTCAGGATATATTTATCATAAATTATTAGGCCATGAAGTTGCACCAGTGGAATTCGAGATGAAATTACCAAAATCCATTTCTCTTCCTAACTTTACTCAATTGAATGAATCCCAATCAAACGCAGTTAGTTCGGTGTTGAAAAGACCACTTTCTTTGATTCAAGGTCCTCCAGGAACAGGTAAAACTGTCACTTCAGCCACCATCATTTACCATTTGTCCAAGATTAATAAGGGAAAAATCTTAGTTTGTGCCCCATCCAACGTCGCAGTGGATCACTTGGCTTCCAAGCTTGATAAGCTCGGATTGAAAGTGGTTAGATTAGCTGCCAGATCTCGTGAAGATTTGGAGACTTCTGTTAGCAAATTGGCACTTCATAATAAAGTTAATAAAATGGCCAAAGGTATTATGAAGAAATTACTTGCCAAAAGAGATGAATTGGGAGAACTTTCAGCACAAGATTCAGCCACTTTGTTCAAATCAATCAAATCGGCAGAGCAAAAGATCCTTAAAACTTGCGATGTTGTTTGTTGTACTTGTGTTGGTGCTGGTGATAAAAGGTTAAGTTCAATGACTTTTAGAACAGTGTTGATAGATGAAAGTACTCAAGCTTCTGAGCCTGAAGTGATGATACCGATTGTGAAAGGTGCAAAACAAGTGATTTTGGTTGGTGATCACCAACAATTAGGGCCTGTTATATTGGAGAAACGTGCAGCAGATGCAGGTTTGAAGCAATCATTGTTCGAAAGGTTGGTTGTGCTTGGTCATGTTCCAATCAGATTAGAAGTGCAATATAGAATGAATCCTTGTTTGTCGGAATTTCCAAGTAATATGTTTTACGAAGGATCTTTACAAAATGGTGTTACTTCAGAACAACGTCTACTCTCGGGAAATACTTTCCCATGGCCTGTAAATGATACCCCCATGATGTTCTGGGCCAATTATGGACGTGAAGAGATTAGTGGAAGTGGAAACTCTTTCTTGAACAGAGTTGAAGCCATGAATGTTGAAAAAATCATCACCAGATTATTTAAAGATGGAGTTCGTCCAGACCAAATTGGTGTGATTACCCCATATGAAGGTCAAAGAGCTTATATTGTTCAGTACATGACGATGAACAGTACACTTCTGGATAAAAGAGAACTTTACCATGAAATTGAAGTGACTTCTGTGGATGCTTTCCAAGGTAGAGAAAAAGATTTCATTATATTAAGTTGTGTTAGAGCCAATGATTCTCAAGTGATTGGTTTCTTGAGTGATCCCAGAAGAATGAACGTTGCTATCACCAGAGCCAAGTACGGGTTGGCGATTTTGGGTAATCCTAGAGCTTTATGCCGTAATACTTTGTGGAATTATTTATTGATTCATTTTAGAGAAAAAGGATGTCTTGTCGATGGACCTTTGGATAACCTTCGGATGTCGATGGTTCAATTACATCAGTCCACCAACAACTCCAGAAATGCCAATGTTGTACCTCGTGCACCTTTTGGTAAGAACTCTTCATTTTTTGATTCGAATAATTTTGACAATGCCAGTGTGCTTTCATATAATCCAAACATGAGCAAATTTGGTAACCAACCACAGAAATTGGAAGCAGAAAAATGGCCAAGTCTTGGAAAGGATGACAACACCTACAGTAGCCAAGCTCCTATCAATACCAACTTCTATGAGAAGTTACAACAGGGGACTCAAGAATCACAACCAGGCGAATACCAAGCTGATATCCACGACATCCACGACATCCAAGACACCCAAGACATCCAAGACATCCAAGATATCACCAGTTCATTTGCCACAAGTTTAAACATTTAAGTTATCAAATCACCAATCACCCAAAATTAAAACCTGAATCCCTGAAGCCTTTCTCTCGCCTCTAGTGGCATCATGATCTTGAACCATTGCCGTACCATGGATATCCATTCCCCATGGTTTCCGTATCACCCGGAGGCCAGATGCCAGATGCTAGATGCGACATTTTTCATGTCAAGATGCCTGCATGTGGTGATGGTTTCATCCCAGAATGAATCTGAGGCAACAACGGCCACGGCGGTTATTTGGTCACCGACAAATTGTCCTTAATAGCCAATGTCCAATGCTCAATGCCGATATCTTTAGAGAAGATTCCACGAACCTGTACAGTAATTAACAATTCTAGTTTCTAACCTTTAACGTTTTACCCCGCAAATCAGACAGTCTTCCACTGCCTAATGCGCAGTAGTAGTTAAAAAAAAATTCCACGCTCAAGATGGTAACTAAACTGAAACCAAAGTGAAACTACTAGCCTGTTTGATCTCCATCACGAGCACGTGTATATCGTATTGGAGTCTGAATTAGCTAAGTTGGATGTTACCAGCTTCTCTTTAGGTGCGCCAAATAATCACCTCGAGGTTTTTTCATCTACCAGTCGAGGTTCCAAAGTGTCTGATTCAAAGTGTCTGATTCATAGAGTTGATATTCTATTCTTTTGGTTATTGTAGCCATCAGACACAACAACACAGAAGATACATTGGAAACAGACTGAACAAACACGTAACTCTCGTTTCAACCCTACAACGTTGACTTCTTGGACATGGAATATTCCATTACCTCTTCCCATCGCTCTGATCCTCATGAACCTGATCCAAACTCACCAAACTCACCAAACTCACAATCCCAAACTAGTTTGCCTGAAATGACCATGGACGGCTCTTCCACCACCACCACCAAAAGGACGGTTCCTCGAATTCAACGTACTAAACTCACATCTCATGATGTAAGACTCATTCTCTACTTGATCTGTTCCGTCAAGCCATTCAAATATATTGGTGACCGATCATTAAGCCAGACTCGCAAATGGGAAACCATCCAAACCAAGTTCGGAGAGGCCAAAAGCTCCGATAATCAACAAGATCCTGTGGCAATTCCTACCATTCGAACGTTGCAGAGACAGCTCTCTGGAGCACTTAAAAAGGGACAGAAAACTCGACTGGATTTTGAAAAATTGGGGAAAAGTTTCTCTGAATTCAACAGTATTGAAGAAGAAGAGACAAGAATAGACCAAATGATCTCTCGAGAAAGTTCAGTAACAGAATTAGAAGCTATATTGGTAGAATTGAGTAACTTGAGCGATCGAATTCGATCAGGTAAAGATACCAAACATAACAAAGATAGTAAAACCAATTCACCTATAGGGTCACCAAAACCTTTAGAATTGTTAGGAACTAATTTGGAACAAACTTTCCAATCTCAACATCAACTTGAAGAACCTTCTTTGCCCTCATTGATACAATTACGGGAAGAAATTGATAAACATTTGCCCAAGAAAAATGTCCAAACAGAAGGCTTATTGAAGTCGCTTGAACTCATTCAATCTTTCATGGAGACATCGGTCGAAATCCAGTCACAATTGAATTTGGAAAATGATCATCTCATTCAACAAACTGAACGACTTATTCAAGCACAACAATCATATATACTGCGAGTGAAACAGGCAAAACAACGTTATGACAGTGAAATAGCCAAGTTTCGCAGCATGTTGAGTGGATCTGTGGTGGATTACTTGATTCAAACGGAAGAAGGTGAACAACCACAGGAGGACAGATAGAACAATTGATCTGATGTTGAGTATATTTATGCCGACTAATACCGAGGACAATCGTTTCAACTGATAAAAAATACTTTTCAAATCTCGGTTGTAGGGCCAAACAGCAAGACAAAGACAAAGACAAACAGATAGAGAATGTGGGGAGATTCCAGATTTTTCAAGATGGCTGGATTTTCATGAAACTTGATTGTTTGAAGTCGATGCCGAAGTCGAAGTCTGAGGGAAATGATGATATCGAATTTATGGGTGATCTTATGGATGATCTGTTTACTGACCCATCCACCCAAAGCCTAACTTCCAGACCCCATAAGCCCAATTCAACCCCTAAGACTAAGCCAAAAGGTCATGAGGGCCAATTGGTGGCACCAATGGGGGTCAACCGATGGGGAAGCAAGTGCTCCTAGCGCTTCTAAAGCTTCTAGTGCTCCTAGTACTCCTGGTTCGCCTAGTTCGCCTAGTTCGCTTGTTACATTCAAAAGAGGCAAGTACTATTACACTTTTGCCCTCTGTGCTTTGCCCTCTGTGCTTTGCCCTCTGTGCTTTGCCCTTTGCACTCTAACCTTTGCCCTTTATGCTTTGATCCCTTATTATATGTTCTTCTTCACTAAAATCCGTATTCGTTTGGCATTTCAGTGATTTTTCATGAAAATAATACAAACAATTATCATCAGATCTCTCAGAGAAAGAATACATTTTTATGTTGACGGTTCGTTACCTCGATTACTTTTTTTCCTCAACTTTCTATGTTATCCTGGTTATTTGATGGTCCAAATAAGCAACACAAGCCCCTACAATTCTAATGTAAAAGTCTTTCTTTTCCATAAAGGTTCTTTAATGGTTTTGTAATATTTTTATGGTATTTTATGATAATCTAGGGTATTATCAGTAATTGCCACTAAATCTACTCCACTACGTCTCCTCAGCTGAGAGTTTGAACCATCAACCAATCAACCAATCAACCCTTTACTGTTTGGGTACTCTGCATTATTTCCTGGAGTTTCGTACATATCAGCTCAATTGTAAGGAACGATCGTTTACACTTATTTTGGAGGCTCTCCATCTTTAAGTGCAGTGAAATCTGTGAAATGAGGCTTCTAGTACCATGCTGGGTTATGCAGATATTGACGAGAATAATATCAACCAAATACAATACTTTATTATTCTGTGTTGGTGATACAGTAGGTTTAAAACCTTAATGACAGTGTACTAAATAGGAAAATAAATAGAACATAATTCTAGCTCCAAGTTGTAAATAGTTTGAGCAATTCGTGATTCGTAGGGGTTGAAGGTGAGGAAATTCAAAATACTGATAAACCACTAGCTGCTTCCATGCAAACCACCGGCTGCTTCCATGCAAAAGCACCCATGATTGCATGATAGAATTTCATCGAGATGCATCATGCTTCATGCCCCACCCAAGACGCCGCGTACATTGACAGTCATGTATCATCAAAGTGCAGTGAGTGCACAGGGACAATAACATGGCAGTTCCAGCACCCCGCTATGGAGTCGAGTTGCTCGCCTAAATGTTTGTAAGCAATGATTTGTGCATCCTGTATATAGAGCGGTATAATTACGAGACAGTGCAGTAACATCAGCAACGTATTAATAGATAAATATGCTTACATAAGCAACCCTCTATAAGCATGAATTGATTGATTGAAAAGTTATCTGTCGATCCATGTGGCGAATAGGAGAGACGGATCAATGCATTGTCTGCATTGTATTGTTAAGGTTATTAAGGGTATTGATCCCGGCAGATTCGCCCTAGAGCATAGAGAGTATGCACCGAAGTAGGAGGTTGGTGTGTTCAACCAATCTTGGTAGATTGGAGATTTGGCACCAGAGCATTATTCAGGGGACTGAGCCACACCCTAACAATTGGGCTCTGACCCGAGGCTAAGCTACAGTGACCCCAGTGGCTGCCCCTCTATTGACTTAAATGGGGTTTATGTTTTCGACGTTACAGATGTGGTTCACTAGTGGATGTTAGTGCATATACCCATGAAGTTAAGCATATGAAAACTGACGTTTGATTAAGGGAATACCGAGATTCCCGACCGGGATACTGTTTTCCCTCAATCGAGAGCCGTACCCTGAAATGGGAGAGGATTTGAAGCAATATGAAAAAATACTCGGATCCGCTGGAGCGATCTACCTAAACAGGCCAGGGAAGTAACGAACAAGTGGGGTCGCTATTGTGAATAGTGAAGTCAAATGTGGGGAAGACCCTAGCAACTATTCTACCCCAAACAGGAAGGCTTATGGATAATATTTGTCCCTTTCCTGATTAGTCAAAGAATATGCGGCAATAGTGCATGTGGCACTAAAAACAGTATTTCCTGTCTAATTTAACCTTTTAGGAAAAAACTTATTGTATTACCAAATTATCCTCATCAATACCTATTCAAGCTAAATAGTCTGTTTAGGCTTCAACCCAAGGTAGAGTTGTCAGAGCACGCAACCTGAAACTTTGGGGTTGTTTGGGATAGCTTCAATCCCCGGTAATATCAAAACTTGGGTATTGCTCTGTACAACTACATTTTGATTTCAATGTCTTACGCCTTTTTATTTACATATAAACCGGGAATTAAATCCCCCCAGTGGCTGAAGCCAACCGAAATATCGTCTAAAGACAAGCGTCATGTAGCCACATGCGCTTTGAAATGAACACCATCGTCATGCGAAACCAACTGTTTCTGTAGAAAAGAATTGTATGCCAGTAAGTAACCGGGCACCGAATGAGGACCGAAAGAGGACCGAAACAACGACCGAAATGTTTTGACCGAAAGGGTATGAAAAGGATGTTATACGAACCGAGTGGTTTGTAATGTAGTGCAAACCGAAATATTGGGGTATTTGTAGTGAAAATGAAATTGAGAATTGAGTCTTGGAATTTGACCTGAATGGACCGAAATTGAGGTATCATGAATGAATAGAAGTAAAAGTATGAGAATGCAACCGAATATTAAGTGGATGTAGTACTGGTGGTGTCCAGAATAGGCTCAAAGCCAGTAATAAATAGGGTAAATTGGGTATCAAAAAGATATTAGTGTACAACCGAAAGGGTTTCAAAACGTAATGAAATTTCGTCACAGCATGAGCAATCGTAATAAAATCAAACCTGGGAACCAGCCCATTAAAGAGGAACAAAGCCAGTGAACAAGTCATCTTGCTTTTGTAACAAGAACAGATCAATGCCACAGCCTGCAAGAACATCCAAGTTCTTTGGCATAGAGAAATCGTCGTCAGAGTATTCTGATACAGGAGTGAAAGTTTCATAGCTTTGAGCTGGGGCTTGTGGAGCAGTAGCGTTGTCCTTATACAAGAATTGATCATTGAACATCATAAAGTCTTCTAATCCGAGTGGCTTGCTGTCAACCTCTGGGGTAGTTGGCGCCGAAGCGGATGAGACAGTAGTGGTGCTCTTTCTAGATGGCTCAGAAACAGTACGTCTGAGCTTCATCTGTTTGATCTTCTTGGGCCCAGTGTAGCTCTTGAATTGAAACTGACCATTACCTGTTCTCTTGGGGTTTTCCAAAGAAACCGACTTGGATCTTTTGTGTAAGTTCTCCAATGGTTGCTTTGGAGAGGTTTGGGTTTGGGTTTGTTGTGCTTGTGCTTGTAATTGTTGTTTCAAGTATTGGATTTGCTTGTATTGTTCCATCATTGCGTGTTGGTAACCATACAATTGTTGATTTAAGATATTGGCATCAATAGGAGCAGAAACTGCTGCAGGGGTAGGAATGTCGAGCTTGGTGTTGAAATGAGGATTTTGTTCCCAATTCTGAATTCCCAATCCCATAATACCTAATCCCATCTCTTCTTGAGATGCACTAGCGGTAGTAGTGTCCTGCATATACTGCTCGCCAACGGTAGATCTGTCAAAAGAGGAAAAAATAGAATCAGAGTCGCTCAATAAAGAGAATGAGTCGTTCAATTGAGGCAAGTCGAACATTGATCTTTCAGGAGTGTAGCTTGATGTGGTAGAAGGTGAAGTTTGAAGAGGAGACTGAGTAGGCGAAGTGGTAGAAGGTGAAGTAGCGGCATCAGCATCAGAAAAGGTCCCGCACTCATCGGTCTTCACTGGAGATAAGTCGACAAACACGAAATCCTTTGGTTTACCGGGTCTGTTCTTTGGTCTTCTCAAAGGAGGTCTTCTAATAGAAAACTTAGAAGCAGCAGCAGAAATCTTGAGAGAGTTGTTCAAGCATTCTAATGATGATTGAGAAGCAGAGGAGGATGTGTCAACAGAGTCAATAGAGACAGATCTTTTGACTCTCCAGAGCTTCTTGCCATTGGCAGGAGGTAAGACTTGAGAGTTCATTGTAGTTGGATGAAGCGAAGGATTGAATTGGGATGAAACTGGAGGGAAATGAAGGGTATTTATGAGTTCTGGGATGAAAGTTCATGGGACTGCAACCTGAGGCATCACCAGGATTGTGTAACTTCCAGAGGGGTTCAGCTTATGACTTGCAGATATGTCGTCCCGATTAGTTAAATGAAAATAATCCTTTGCGCTGCATAACCTCGATTGTATCAATGATATAGCAGCTGCAAAATGTAAGGAAATCGGGGTTAGGTAAAATAAAAAATATTTCTAACAATACCGCATAATACCTCGATCACAATGCAGGCTCCTTTCCTAATTAGCAATAAGTAAATACTGTGAGCACAGAGTAAAGCGACCTGCATGGCATGTCCGAGCACCTGGCTCACAACAACAAACGCACCAAATTAATCAATTAGGCAAGTGTATAGCAAAACCAATCCATGTATGTAATTAGCTTGTTTGGGACGGTCCACAGTCCGCCTTCGATGCTCAAGCGATTCGCTTGATTGCTGAAGTGAATTTAATCTTTCATACATTTTATTGATCAATTGATGACTTTCTCCGTTCAATGCATTGAACTCCTCTTATTCATGCTACTCGGCAATACCCTTGGTTACTGGACGTAACAGGAATGGTGGGGTAAACTTCGTGTCGTCGACGGAGACTGCTAAGTCTCCTCCGTTGGAGCCTATTCCGTAGTTCCTCATAACCTGAATTGATCTATGAACAACACAGGCTCTCTGCCACTACATGCCATTTACTCGACACTTTGCCTAATAGGGTAAGGAAGTTATGTGTTGTAAGTGCCTAATTAGGAAAGGTAAGTACTCCTCTTTTACCCTTTTAGGAAATGCGGCTTCAAACTTTTTGACATTTGCGAGGTACCGACGGCAGCTCTCCGGTGCATGCTCCATGGTGCATCGTCCTGTATGTAGATGACGCAGCCTACGGCTTCTCCGCTTCCCTCCTGTACGTTCGCAAACGACTCAGCCTAATTAGTTCGCACGCATGTGCTAAGCGATCTATTGCCTGCCCAAATAGTCTTAATTTCAAACCCTTCCGCCTAATTAGACCGTCCCAACAATCTACTATTCCACTGTAGCAACGTAGTCATCTACCCAATCTCGGAGTCATCCTGAGCTCCAACTGAAGGAAACTCCGGATAGGCTGCGATGATAATCAAAAACCACCATGATTTCGATGGAAACCCACTGTCTCGGCTCTCACACTTCAATCTCCTGTCGTACCACGGTCCATCGGAGCCGTCCATCCATTCTCTGCGATATGGTCCCCGCCAAATGCCCCTCATACCGTGCCTTCCCACACTGACCCCGCGAGAGTCCCCCTTCAAGTGCGAATATGCAAGCGACGGTGCCCCACTCCCCCAGAGCTCTAGAGCAACGCCTCGTACTCTATTGATCATGGCTACTATCAGTAAGGGTCTCCTCCTAATTTGTCAATGTACTAGGGAGCTTATGGAAAAATTTCATCTTCATTAAGGAGCGAAGTCTGACACCTTGAAGAATAGAAAAATTCGCCGCGAACGAAATGTGGGGTAGCTGGAAATATCTGGCATGCGCACGCACATTATATATAGTTTCTTAGCTAGACCCTGAAGAAAAGTCACTCGATTGACGATGAAGAAACTACTGATCTTCTACTGTATGGAGTCTATTGTCCAACAATTCCGAAGACAAATTGCATGATCAAAATCCAGTTTGATTCACTGGTTGATTCGTTGGTCAATGTAGTGTCTGATGTCCATCAGTGCAATTTCTAGTGCGTGAGTCTGAGTCTGAGTCTCAGTCTGCGTCGCAGTCGGAATGAAATTTCACACTACAATGAATTTTCACAGGTCAATTAGTCGAACCTAATTGGTTTAGTTGGACTGATAAGTTTAATTACTCACCTTAACTACCCTTGTAAATTTGTTACCGTTTCCATTAGGAGCCAAAATGGATAGAACGGAATGTGCCCCCCTTGAGGTGTGGGGTACATTTATGACTCTAGCCGAAATATACTGACCAATGTGGGTTATTGCGAGGTTCTTTGTTATGTACAAGTGCGGAGATTTTAGAAGCCTTGATTTTAGTTTAGTCAGTGCCCCTGTGGCAACTCAATTACAAAATGTAGCATTCGAAGCCGTGAATCTACCGGCTATCCGAAGGCCTAATTAAGCGTATTCCTATTAGCTAATCATTCCATAGGAAAGTGATTCTCTAGGTTTTTTCTGGGGAACAGGCTTTAAAGGTTATTGTTAAATTATTTAAAGTTATGGCCTATCAAGGAGCATGAAAAGATACAGTCATCCTCACTACTAAAAAGGGCATCGACTAACTTCACTGGGAAATGGTTGAAGCTATAGAATTGAGGCGATGGGGATTGAACCCAACATAGCTCCAATTGATGTCTTCAAGGGATGAATAGTATCATGGGATGGAATTATCGGACCGGATATCCCCATAGCACTTAATTGGCTATGTCATAATCAGATGCACTTCTTACCTATTATCATGCACAATTTCATATCAATGCCTAAGGAGGTGCCGCTTCGGTTTAAGTGCGTGCATATGCATGTTCCTAATTAGGCCGGACCTTGTTCTCCGTCGGCCTAATTAGGTCGAGCGCTTGAAAAATATTAAAACCTCCTTCCCATTCAAGATTTTCCATTTTCCCACTTCTCAACCACTGGGATCAATTAAGATTTACCTTCTATGTGGTTTCCGCAACCTACCCTCTGTTTACCCCATCTTCATCGCTCCATTAAACCGACATACCGAATGCCGAGTCCCCTCCACTTCGATCAATTAATACACCCCATTCAGCTCTACCTTCAGCTTCATGTGGCACCATCAACAGTTGACCAATCCCACATTCACCTTCAGCTCTAACCTATATCCGTGGTGTTCTGCGTAAAGTTGTAATATGTCACAAAAGACATATCCAAAGTTCTAGCCTTGGTATTGTCGGACTTGCCCAAACCTATCCCCCATGCCGTTTGATCCGACAAAAGCCTTTGTGACAACTCCATCAAGGAAGTCGGGGATGTTCTCTGTAATGAGGTTTATTTTGAAATGAAAAATATGTGGTAGGCTTATTGCCATTGCTACTAGAATTGACCAGGTATTTCCTTCGTTTATCGTCAATTCTCCGTATTCCTTACCCCGATTTTTCATAATCACATCATCATATTTTTCATGCTGTAGACTCCTATAATAATTTAGCACTACTGATCTTCCTAATTTGACTAATCAAGTATGGTGCCATTCCATCGAAATCATTGGTCCATTGGTACATTCATGCATTGATGCCGTTGAAAATCATGTATGCTACATTTTTTCATCTTTCTTTCTATAGTTACATTTACCAAATCATGCAGCATGTACGTCAGCTTGTGGAAGCCCAATGCAGGTCAAATTGTTGAACAGATGAAGGGAATTTCAATCAACAATTTCTACCTGCGGAAACATTAGCAATGCCTAACGGTCAATGCAATTCCATGCAATTCCATGCAATCCAAGCAAACCATTGCGTAGTCGAGGATATTGACGTTGATGCGGAAATTTTCCCTGATGTCCTGATGTCCTGATGTGCCACTCACTAGTCGGGGAACAAATTTTCACCGCATTCGGGGATTTAGGGATTTGAGGATTTGATGATTTCTCCCCAACTCAATTAGGTACTTAATCCGTTCTAAATGAGGCTAAATAAGTGTCTACAAAGCTCCAAAAGGTCATAAGTCCATACCCCCCATGTGAATTGCGCCTTTGGAGAATTCAACGAGCACTTTCATGATGAAAATTGCCTTATGTGTTTACAATTTCATGGATGAAAAAAACGATATTTTTTTGAACTGAAAAATATGGTTAGTGGCTTCCTACAAGCAGAAACGGAATTAGAATTTGAAAAATGGAAAGAATCCTGAACATCTCGGTAGTTTTAGATTGTAAAGTCAAATGTGTGGTAAGCAAATCCCACCAAGTTTAACTAAAAATATTCAACCATCAACTTTACTGTAGCATACTGTACCATTCAATGCATGTTGCTCACTAATGCATACACTTTACCTGATTAGTCCAATTGGTCGCACTTATTTGGACCGCCTTATGCTAGTGATTATGTCACCTTAGATGACATCGATGTAAGTATTTTGCCGAAAGTTCCCCAGAAACCCTCAACAATCGACTCAAAGTCAACCTCAGAATCATAGATACAAAATCACAAACCCCTAAACCCTAAATTTCATCCGGGTTCGGGGTGCGGAACTGAAAACGAACTTCCGAAACCCATCCCATCAATCAAGGGGCAGCAACTCTTGTTAGTCAACACTAATTTAAGTTTAGGGCATCAATTCCACTTGAGCCCCCTGACCCCGTCAGTTGAAGTTCTGGACAATTTTTACGAATGTGGACATTGTGTGGGATACTGTTTATTTGTTAGACTAAAGAGTGGAAAATATGTCGAATGTGTCGAATGTGTCGAATGTGTTGAGTGTGCCGAATATGTCCGAAATGTCCATAATGTCTAGATAACATTTTTTGGTGAGGATTCCAGCGAATCATTGCTCCCATAACCACAATTGTTGTTTTGACATAAAATCCAAACCATCATGGGGTTTCGGTGAATAACTTCAATCAAGGAATTGCTCCTATTTACTTAACTAATTAGAATCAACCCATTGCCCAAATTACCATGGACCAACATACTAACGGGCTGAATTTCTTAGGGATCTAAACCAAAGTATCTGCTTAGGCTCATCGTACTCGTACCCTGTGGTTGAGAACGATAACATATGGATAGAGTTTGTCACCATCACCCAAAGTAACACACTTACTTCAAAGTAAGTCTTTATTTGATCCACAACACAACTTCACTAAGACTGGAACAACGTACTTCTCTTTGGGTCAAAACAACTCTTTCTATGAGCTAGATCAACTTTTTCGGATCAGACCTTAAATTGGGTCAATTGCAATTTGATCAACATCAGACCTTGAGGAGCATACTAATTTGGAGCACCCTAGGCCTTGATTTGGAGCATACTAGGCCTTGATTTGGAACAAACTAGACCTTGATTTGTAACATACTAGAACTTGATTGGAGCTGTATCAGACCTTGGTTTGGGACCGCAGAGGATATCTCTATGAATCAGACTAAAAATCACTTTGAATCTCTCTGGATCTCTTTGGATCTCTCTGGATCTCTTTGGATCTCTTTGAATCTCTTTGAATCTCTTTGGATCTCTAATTGCAAAAGATTAAACCTTAGATGGGCCACACCTTGATTTAAGCTGGATCAACCTTTACTTAGTCCACGCCAGACCAAAGTTAAACGTATGCTCAGGATGTGCTGGATCTGCCCAGGATGTGCTGGATCTTCCCAGGATGTGCTGGATCTGCTCAGGATGTGCTTTAGGTCAGTTTTTCTCCATTCTTCTTTTCATTCTCCTCCATCAACTTGCGTAATCTCTCTTTAGCTTCTGGAGTATAGTCCAACGTTCTGGTTTCCAAAGTTTTCATTGTCATCCGTACTCCTTCTTTCTTTCTTCTCTCTATCTCCTCTGGTGAATGGGGCTCAAACTTGATGTATTCAAAGTCTTTTCCCGCATCTTTCAACACGTAAATACCTGCGATGGTGGCGATGGTTCCAACAATCAAACGATGGAAAAATGGAGGCGTGGGCCTGAGTTTCTGGGACATGTCGTGGTGGTTCTTCCTTGAAAACTTATTGATAGATGGATGGTGGTCGTGTGATTGGATTTTCGCGTGGCTGGCCACGCAGGTGCCCCCCGCCACCACAAGAAAGAACAAAACCTCCACTACCACCAACATCTCAAACTATGGCTGCCTTACCTAAAAGAATCATCAAGGAAACAGAACGGTTGGTGTCAGATCCCGTGCCGGGCATCACTGCCACTCCACTGGAGGAAAACCTCCGTTACTTTGAAGTGACCATCGATGGTCCTTCCTCGAGTCCTTACGCTGATGGAGTGTTCCAATTAGAACTCTACTTACCCGATGATTATCCCATGTGTGCCCCTAAGGTGCGGTTCTTGACCAAGATATATCATCCTAATATCGACAAGCTTGGAAGAATCTGTTTGGATGTGTTGAAGGACAACTGGAGTCCAGCACTTCAGATTAGAACCATTTTGTTATCTATTCAAGCGTTGCTTGGAGCACCTAATCCTGATGATCCATTGGCTAACGATGTTGCTGAGGACTGGAAGAAGGATGAAAAGAAGGCCATTGAGGTGGCCAGAGAGTGGACTCGCCAATATGCTCAGGCTAAGAATTAAGAGGATGAATTCACAAGTCACTGGTAATGATATTTGGACTAAACACTGTGTTCTGGTGGTTCTTGATCAACTAATCGACTAATTAATTGGTACTCTTACAACTAACTTGAGTTTTCTGGTGGTTCTGGAATCAACAGTGAATTCTGTAATTTCAAGCGACTCTCGATCAACTATAATATCTGTGCTTTGATTCTGGAATCAACAAGGAATTCTCTGATCTGATGTGTCCATCTTTTGAACCTACCTTTTGAACCTTTCTTCGGAATGTTGTTAAGATACCAAGCTATATCAGCACCGCTAATTCATGATTGCTTATGTTACGTTAGAGAATATAAATATTATACGTTATATCACCTGGATGTAATCAATTTCCTCTGTGAATATTAAGATTCTCTCTGAATTTAATCAAGAAATGTTTAGTGAATATTCCAAGCACGATAGAGAATTGGTTAATGGTTTTAGTGGGAATTGTTCTAAATATCTTGATTCTAACGGTTAACAATTTTTCACTAATTTAATGAAAAATGTCAAATTTCATATATTTTAGTCTGATTGTAAACTAACTCAAACTTTGAATTATCAAGCGAATGAAATTAGCCAGAGTGAAATCACATTAAGTAGAACAATCTACGATCCATAAGCTTTTAACAACCAGCCATGGAAGCTAGAGACAACTGGGCATTGAAGTTGGGGCATAGGGAAACAAGGGGGGTGCCTTAGAGTATGGGAGGAATATCGCACTTAACGCATATGAGAAGAGAATCCTAATCTACAACTCAAGCGTAATCCGAATTACATTAGTAATCAGCTTAGATCAAAGTAATGACAGAGGCTTTATGAAGGTAAATCCAGCATTAGAAATCAATTCACACGTACGGACTTATCAGTTCTGACCAATGCACCAAGCTGCATAGTCGATCGATTCTGACCAAATGCACCAAACTACATAGTCGATCAATTCTATGCGTAAATCCAGAACCAACCACAATACCATGGAACACAACCACAATATACAATTGATGCAACCAATCGAATAATGCAACTAAATGAAATAATGATCGATGCAGGTACAAATTGGTTCAAACACCCTATGAATTTCACCACCAGCTTGTCAACTCTTCATTTCTTCCTTCTTCGTTTCTTCAATTCTTCAATTCTTTATTTCTTCAATTCTTTACTGGTACTTGTGACATGTGCTCAGAATAATGGAAGTGAATAATAGAAATGATGCATTGATCTGTGCAAAATTACTCGCAATAGATTCCTAATGGGAAGGAATATTCATGAGACGAGAGACTTCCCTGGAGAGACTTCCTCGATGAGTTATGAGAATTCACCAGTTGTCTTCGACAATGTGACTCACAAGATCACAAGCTTTACCAGACTTCACCAGACTTCACTAGACTTACAATAGACTTACAGATTTTATGAGCCTCCACCTTTCTGGTGGAGACTTCTATTGTACAGTTTTCGATTTTGTTCTTTTCGTGTCAAGTTGTAGGCTGAGGAATCTACGTGTTCCCTTTAATAATCGATAGTACCCTTGAAGAGTAACTGGCTAATTACGGCATTTATCTCACTAAGGTGGGCATTCTATTGTTCGCTGCAGTAATGCGGAAAATATCCAATTGTTTAGTGGGCCACTTGCCACTTGCATCCCTAGGGACCAATACGCGTCTCTTATTAAGTACTCAAAAACAGCGATTGGCAGGTTTTGGTGCCATTTGCCATTTGGCCCCTATACTGCACAATAGGCCCAGATTCCCAGAGACCCGTTGGCCCAGATGGTTCTATCAGGGGGTGTATGTATGGGCTAATTTCTTCCCACTTGCCAAAACAGTCACATCCATCTCTTGAATCGTATAGGCCCCATCCTGGTCCAATGGCAAGGATTAGTGACTTCAATGCCAAAGACCTTAAGCTCTACGGTAGTAGGGTAAGGGGGTGAACAGGGACATATCGTAGATGGTAGCTCAGGTAGCTCATCAGTGCGCGGATGCTCCGGTTTCGGTGTGCTATCAACGGCCACCACATTTTCCCACTTTCACGGTTAAGCTGGATTTTGACCAGGTGTTCCGTGCATGCCGGTTAGTCCGAACCAGACCAGATTGTCACCGTACTTAGCCATCATAGTGTACTTAGCCATAGTGACCTGGTCACCTCAACTCCTAAACTGTCATCTCGGTGTCTGCAGCGATATGTCCCTCATTAGCCCTATTGGGAAGATCCGAGTCGGACCTGGCGCTGCATTCGTCTTGGCAATGACGTAAGCTCGGTGCAAGGCACCGGATCGGGATGCTCCTTGAGTCGCCGGTGATGGAAGATTCACTTTCGACGTCACGTGACCGGATAAACCGGTGGGTGGGACCCACCCTCTCCTGCCTACCCAACCCCCAACCCCCAACCCCCTGGAGGTTCCAATTCCAATTCCAATTATCATAATGAGTAGCTCAATCTAAAGTTCCAACATCTGTTCTTCCCATTTTCTCCCACTGCTCCTCCCCCTCCATCTACTCGTGTCTCATTACTAATAATTTAAGGAGTAGAAAAAAGACACGCTAAAATTTTCAACCCGCATTGGTTACTACGTTTTTGCTCAGATCTCCCTTTTCAACCAACTAATCAATTGACCACTTTCTATAGACATTCGTTACTTCTTCCAGTGGTTGGATTCATTCGGCATTTGACATTTGACATTTACAAAAGCAAAACGTCAATAAACCTTTTGTTCACTTTTGTTCAGAGCTTGAATCATCGGCTCGTCACCCTATTTGATTGACTCAATTAACGGGATCAAAATCATAATCAGTTAACGGGATCAAATCGGAAGTACATCCGAATCTTTGCCGAATCATCACCAAACTTATCGGTTCATCTACCTTTATCCCACCTTGACTACGCTATCCAACTTTGGTCACCACCTCCTGGAATAGTTCATCTTGTTCTACTTGCTTAGTAAGAGATCTACACGTTGGCAGAAACACGGATACTATCATCGCGTCCAACAGTGTGGAAAATTGCTGAAAATTGCTAGAAACTCATACAAATCCACAGGCTAATTGGTTATAGACTTCATTCTCATCATCAGTGATCATTGAAGCCATTCAAAACTTATTCAATTCGGCTGTTTTATCACATCAGCCCTTTTACTTCAGTCATCAAATCACCCCTTCATCACACGTCTAAATCATGTCACATAGTCCTCCTTCTGACAACGACCACGACCACACCAATAACAGCTCGTTCTCCTATGTGAACGAGGGCTCCAGTCATATATCTGACCCTCGGCGTATGTTCTCCGATGACACGTACCATTCTGCCAATTCGGCGGATTCCCACCATCAAGGATCGCCACAGTTATCGGAAGATTCATTCTCCACCCTTCCGTCTGCATTACCAACTCCCAATCTTCATGCGGAGCCTCGTCTTCCCTCTCATCACCCATCAAGAAAGACTTCGTTGAGGTTTCAAATTCCTCAAACCTCAGGGTCTCCTCCAAATTCAAAAATACAATCACCTTCTAGAACTCATTCTACTCGGATCCAATCTCCGTTCTTGGATCAGAGCAATGTTATCAAAGAAAATGAAGCTTTTGATTTCCCCAAACCACTTTCTCCTTTCATTCAAGAAACATTTGATGTACCTAAATCAGATACAGAATCTGAATACTACGAAGCTTCATCCAATGATATGTCCCGTCAAGAGACAGTGATGAAAAGAAACAGATGGGGTACAAAACGTACCAAGCATGGAAAACCCAAAAAGGAAAACTTGAGCAGGTCCAAGACGTTGAAGACTTTACTTAATCCTTCTCAAGGTAGTATAAGGAGAAGACCGAGACATAATTCCATACGGCGCCCCAACACTTCAGAAGATATCATCGATGACTACGGATCTGATCATCATAATGACAATTCTTCTCTGCATGAACCGGATGAACCTAAAGATTCAAAAGACCGTAAAGAAGAAAAGAGATCAATTGTTTTCAATAAGGACCTTCCACTGGAATTTCTTGATCCAGAAACTGGAAAGCCAACTATAGATTATCCAAGAAATAAGATCAGAACCACCAAATACACTCCCATTAGTTTCCTTCCCAAAAACATTTCCAATCAGTTTATTCATAACATCGCTAATATTTATTTCTTAGTATTGATTATTCTAGGAGCTTTTGAAATTTTTGGTGTACCATCACCAGTATTAGCAGCTATTCCTTTAATTGTTATTGTGATTATTACTGCCATCAAGGATGCCATAGAAGATTCAAGAAGAACCGTTACAGATATGGAAGTTAATAATCAAGTGACTCATATATTAGGACAATATGATGAATCTTCAGACTATGTTTATCAAAACAATAACATGAATGATGAAAAGATATCATTATGGAGAAGATTTAAGAAAGCTAATTCTAGATTTTTATTCTCATCAATTGCTAAAGCAAAAACCAATCTTACCAAAGAAGGAAGAGCCAAAAAGGCAAGAGAAGCTGCCAATGAAAATGTGGAAGTTACGAGAAATTCATTTGATAGTTTTGCTGGTAGTCCAAGAGTTTCAATGGAATCAAACCACAATAGTGCCAATCCATTTTCCGATGGTAGACCAAGACCAAGTCATCAAAGCCATAGATCTCATCGTACTCTTAAATTTTCCAAAAAATATTGGAAAGATGTTAAAGTTGGAGATGTTTTGAGAGTTTATAATAATGATGAAATTCCAGCTGATTTGATTATTTTGGCCACTAGTGATGAAGATAATTGTTGTTTCGTTGAAACTAAAAATTTGGATGGTGAAACCAATTTAAAGGTTAGACAAGCATTGAAATATGGATCAATTGAAGAAAAAATCTCTAGAGCTGATGATTTGATCTCCCATGAATTTCAAATTAATAGTGAAGGACCACATGCCAACCTTTATTCTTATCAAGGAAATTTAGAATACAACGATAGACAAACAAATGAAGTTAAACAAGAATCTATTACCATCAACAATTTACTTCTTAGAGGATGTTCCCTTCGTAACACCAAATGGGTAGTTGGAATTGTTGCATTTACCGGTGAAGATACCAAAATTATGTTGAATGCTGGCATTACTCCAACAAAGCAATCAAGAATCTCTAGAGATTTAAACTATTACGTTTTCTTGAATTTCCTCATCTTATTCATAATCTGTTTTATTTCAGGTATTGTTAATGGATTTTATTATCGACAAGTTGGAACTTCACGAGATTTCTATGAATTTGGAACTATTGCTTCAACTCCAGCACTTAATGGTCTTGTATCATTCTTTGTTGCCTTGATTTTATATCAATCATTGGTTCCCATCTCCCTTTACATCACCATTGAAATTATCAAAACTGCTCAAGCTTTCTTCATTTATTCCGATGTTTCTATGTACTATGAAAAACTTGATTATCCATGTACAGCGAAATCTTGGAGTATTTCTGATGATTTGGGTCAAATTGAGTATATCTTCAGTGATAAGACTGGTACATTAACGCAAAATTTAATGGAATTTAAGAAATGTACCATCAATGGTGTGGCATATGGTAGAGCATATACTGAAGCATTGGCAGGTTTAAGAAAAAGACAAGGAATTGATGTTGAAACTGAAGCAGTTGTCGAAAGAGAAATCATCGCCAAAGAAAGGATTGAAATGATCAAGGAATTACATAAGAACTCGAAAATGTCTGATTTATATGATGATGAGTTAACTTTCATCTCATCAGAATTTGTTAGTGATATGTTTGGATCCAAGGGAGGACATCAAAAACAATGTAATGAGAATTTCATGTTGTCATTGGCATTATGTCATTCTGTTCTTGTGGAAGAAAATCCCAAGAATCCACAAAAGATTTTATTGAAAGCTCAATCTCCCGATGAAGCTGCATTGGTTGGTACTGCTAGATCAGTTGGTTATAATTTCAAAGCAAATACCAAAAAAGGTGTCGTTGTTGATATTCATGGAACCACTAAAGAATATCAAATCTTGAATACTTTAGAATTCAATTCCACTAGAAAGAGAATGAGTGCTATTATTAAAATTCCTGGACCAAATGAAGGTGATGAACCAAAAGCTATGCTTATTTGTAAAGGTGCCGACTCAATCATTTATGGAAGATTATCCAAGAGTACCAATGACCCAATGCTATTAAAGACCACTTCAGAACATCTTGAACAATTTGCTACTGAAGGTTTAAGAACTTTGTGTATTGCTCATAGAGAACTAACCTGGAAACAATACCAAGAATGGAATAAGCGTCATCAAGCTGCTGCTGCATCATTGGATAATCGTGAAGAACAAATGGAAGCAGTGGCTGATTCCATTGAAAGAGAATTGACCTTATTGGGTGGTACTGCAATTGAAGATAGATTACAAGATGGTGTTCCCGATGCAATTTCTCTTCTTGGTGAAGCAGGAATCAAGTTATGGGTATTGACAGGTGATAAAGTTGAGACAGCTATTAACATTGGATTTTCTTGTAACCTTTTAGGAAACGATATGGAATTACTTTTATTGAAGCTCAGTTTAACTGATGAAGAAATTAAAGATTATAATATTACCAATTATGATGAACTTACTGATGCCAATTTGATAGATTATTTGATCAGTCATTTCTTATCCAGATACTTCAATAGTACCGGACTGGAGATCGAATTGGATGAAACAATCGGTACTCATAATCCTCCAGATCCAAGATTTGGAGTGGTTATTGATGGAGATGCTTTGAAACTTGCACTTCTCAACCCTGATACCAAAAGAAAATTCCTTCTTTTGTGTAAACGGTGTAAGGCAGTGTTATGTTGTAGAGTATCACCTGCTCAAAAGGCGGCTGTGGTTAAATTGGTCAAGGATACTTTGGATGTGATGACATTGGCCATTGGAGATGGTTCCAATGATGTTGCCATGATTCAAGCAGCAGATATCGGTGTTGGTATTGCTGGTGAAGAAGGAAGACAAGCAGTGATGTCTTCAGATTATGCCATTGGACAATTCAGATTCCTCGCCAAATTGATTTTAGCTCATGGAAGATGGTCTTACAAGAGATTCAGTGAAATGATTCCGTCATTTTTCTATAAGAATGCCATTTTCACCTTTGCGTTGTTTTGGTATGGAGCTTTTAATAATTTCGATGGTACTTACCTTTTTGAATTCACTTATTTGATGTTTTACAATTTGGCATTCACCTCTTTACCAGTTATTTTCCTTGGTGTATTTGATCAAGATGTGAGTGGTA
The DNA here is from genome assembly GCA_030568495.1 of Suhomyces chickasaworum. Taxonomy (NCBI): domain Eukaryota; kingdom Fungi; phylum Ascomycota; class Pichiomycetes; order Serinales; family Debaryomycetaceae; genus Suhomyces; species Suhomyces chickasaworum. The sequence continues at coordinate 101,277 of JAJMGF010000019.1, read as the reverse complement.
AAGTTTCGTTATTGGTACCTCAAATTTATCGGTCTGGTATCATGAGAACCGAATGGAATGAAACGAAATTCTGGGTGTATTTAATCGATGCCGTTTATCAATCGGTGATTTCATTCTTCTTCCCATATTTGGCCTACCGTTTAGGATTCCTGGATATGAGTGGAAGACCAGCAGATCATAGATTTTGGATGGGTATTGTGGTTACGTCGATCTCATGTATTGCATGTAACTTGTATATCTTGATGCATCAGTATAGATGGGATTGGTTATCATCATTGATTGTGGGTATTTCTATTTTGATTATTTACATTTGGACTGGAATTTGGACCAGTTCATTATCTGGAAGTGAAGAATTTTATAAGGCAGCCAGCCAAGTGTTTGGTTCGGCAACTTATTGGGCATGTACTGCCATTGGTATCATTTGTTCTTTGATGCCCAGATTCTTTTATGATACTTTACAAAAGATCTACTGGCCTCATGATGTTGATATTATTAGAGAATGTGTTCAAAGAGGTGATTTCGATATGTACCCTGAGAATTACGATCCTACTGATCCAAACAGAGTTAAGATCAGTAAATACAGTGTTGACTTGAAGAAAATGAATGAAGAACCATCTCCATATTCGCTTAAGAATGATGGATCAATTACTTCTTCGGGAAGTGACTTTGAAAACCAACAAAACAATACTTTTGGTCACAGTAGTGCCATTCCACCTGAAGAAGGCATGAATTCTGGACCAAGTGCATCTTATTTGGATCCAAGACAAATGCCAACCAATACTACCATACAAGCATCAAACAATAGAGCAGCACCACAAAAGAGAAAATCAATTTTGGATATTTTCAAGAGGAAGAGTAATGTGATGAGTTATTATGATAACTCTTCGTTCATTGAGAGATATAATTCTTCTAATGCTACATCCAATGGGGATTTAGCCAATAGTATTAGAACGGAAGAGATTGCCATGGAGGATTTCAATAATAATCAGCGAACTGCCAATCGGATTTCCTCTGACGTTAGAAGAATGTCGGCTCAATATGGTGGAGATTCTTCACATTAAATGAATTATTAATATTCTTCAGTTCATGACATTTTTATGCATTTATAGAACAAATAGGATTTGTAAAATACAGAACAAATAAATTAACAATAAAATTAATAGTAAATGAAATGGATTATTTATCAATTGAATAATATGGGATATTGAAGATGTGATGATAATTTTGAGGTGAAGTAGTGGTGAAGTAACATGAAGATTGGTCAAAATCAAACTTTTCGGGTTCAGGATTTTACATGCTAAACAGGGTTACGAGTAGTTTATTGATTTTCTACAACAAACCCTGTAAATCTCAAGGATAATTGCTGATATTATGGTGATAACAGCAAATTAACTGTATAATATATAAGAACCTTGATAACATTTTGTTTCCGATTTGTTTCCATTGTGTTTCCAATTTGTTTCTATTTTGTTTCCAAAATATTCAAAGTGTTAATAATTCAATTTACGAATTACTGTGTAATTTCATTGAGTATTAACGAATAATTCACTAATATGAATAATCCACAGAGTTTACTGAAACTCATTAACTGTATCATTTTAAGTGAATGAACTTGTGAATTTAATGAGAAGAGATACCCTCATAATTTGAGGAGGATAGAACGACATTACCACAATTTTCTGCAAATAAAAAGCTTCAACTGGGTAGCATTGTAGTCTGGAGAAAATGAATTGGGCCATGTATAGGATTTCCCAGAATGGAAAATATTGCGCCTTGAAGTGCTATAGAAGCAGGTAGCAAACTTGTGGCCCAAAACCCATACTAAATGCTCAGATTAAATATTAAAGATTAAAGATTAAAGATTAACGACCCAAAGTGGCAATTGCCCAGGGGCATATAATTCCTTAAAGTGAAAGTTGACTGCCGATAACTATGGAAGTTTGTTTCAGCCACATGTGTAAATCTGCATATGGTAGTTGCAGCCGGTAGGCGCACGCCAGGTTGCAAAAACGTGTTTAAACCCCCAAAACGGGTTAATGGTTCAGAAAAAGAGCCGACAGCTATAAAAGTAGTGGGCGATTCAACCAACACAAGTATGGACCACTCACACTACATTTAGCTGTGGAATTGCCGAGGTGAATGTGGGCCAGGAGAGCTCTCACTGCGCGATGCCTATTACTGAGCCGGGAGGATACGGGACGCGGTCCAAGTGGGGCACCAGAGGGGCACCCGAGGGGAGCATCTGGAACGGTCAGGGTACAACAGGAAGCATACGGAGTTGCGCCAGGATATAAAAAGCATGCATAAGCCCTTTGACCGAAACTCCTAACTAGTACCGACGTCTGGGGAACATATCATCTGGCACTAGAGCATTGGCGACATCATTTCCCAAAACGCCCAAAGGGGCCATATCGCGTCCTCGCGCCCTCGGAATTCAAAAGGAAAAAACCCTCCACCACCCCCGGTTCAAGTGAAAAATTCAATTAAATGTTAGTGGTTGTCCGGTTTTTACTTTACCGGTCTATGATCTACCGCTAATGGTTAACCACTGTAACACTGTAACACCGCAACATCCTCTCTCTACACCCCCAGGAACTTAGTCTCCCGATGTAGCATAGAACCTAAACCCTACCTCCAGCCATCCAAAATGGACCCACATTCATGGGGTAAACCTCCCGGGGCTACAACTTGCACTGCATCTTGAACTGCACCCCTGTTTTCCCACGCTGGAGGTCGTCAACTACTCCCTTACATTCTCACCGCAGTTGTGAAATTTTTCACCCATCCAGATCAACTGCCAAGTGTGGTCTAGCGATGGACGTGGGGCAGTGAGAGCAAAGCAAAAAAGAAAAGAAAAGAGCAGAGAGAAAAGAGTAGAGAGAAAAGAATTGAGGTTATTCCATGCATTGTTTGTCAATGGTTAATCAACCCCAAAGGAATGGAAGATGATTGAGTTCTAGAGAGGTCTGGAGAGGTAGAGAGGATCTGTGAGGATTTGGGGTGGTTCCGAGAGCTCATCAGGGTGTGATTTGTGTCTGATCGATGAGTGCATTAATGTCTGTCTGTCTGACCGATGGATAAGAACGGTAATCAAAATCCGACCATAGGTTTGACCGTGATAATTGGCGCACACGAGTAACCGAGGGTAGTATTCACTCGGCTTTGGCCACTTTGGGTTCAGCTGGTTCACAGTCAAGTAATTACCCGTCCCCCTAAAAGGAGTAATTACTCGGTTTATCCATTTCAACCATTTCACAATTTCAATTAATATCTTTCATCATTTGTAATTTACTCCGAGCCGTAATTCCCACTCAATTACTGTGACCAGCAACTTGTATACTAATATGGATGAGGCGGATGGATTTTTTTTGATATTTTGTGAAAGTTAAATCCGACCAAATTGGTCGTAAGTCGCGGTCGGTGTTACCCGGCGTCAAACCTTTGCATCGACCAATCAACGGACTCCCTTTCCCCCGATTCCCCCCGGAAGCAAATTTTTCAACCTCTTCCACCATTATATAAACTTGATTGATCCCCTCTGGCGTTTTCTTTGCTTCTTATCATAGACCAATATATTCAGTAACCAAGATGGATAGTAACTTCTTAATCGACTTCATGATGGGTGGTGTCTCCGCCGCCGTCTCCAAGACCGCTGCTGCTCCAATTGAGAGAGTCAAGTTGTTGATCCAAAACCAAGATGAAATGCTTAAGCAAGGTCGTTTGGCTAGAAAGTACGACGGTATTGCTGAATGTTTCAGAAGAACCGCTGCCGAAGAAGGTGTTGGTTCTTTCTGGAGAGGTAACACTGCCAACGTTATCAGATACTTCCCAACCCAAGCTTTGAACTTCGCCTTCAAGGACAAGTTCAAGGCTCTCTTCGGTTTCAAGAAGGAGGAAGGTTACTGGCCATGGTTCGCCGGTAACTTGGCTTCCGGTGGTTTGGCTGGTGCCACCTCTTTGGCTTTCGTCTACTCTTTGGACTACGCCAGAACCAGATTGGCTAACGATGCCAAGTCTACCAAGAAGGAAGGTGGTGCTAGAGAATTCAACGGTTTGTTAGATGTCTACAAGAAGACCTTGGCTTCCGATGGTCTTGCTGGTTTGTACAGAGGTTTCGGTCCATCTGTTGTTGGTATTATTGTCTACAGAGGTTTGTACTTCGGTTTGTACGATTCCTTGAAGCCTGTTGTCTTGGTTGGTCCATTGGAAGGTTCTTTCTTGGCCTCTTTCTTGTTAGGTTGGACTGTTACTACCGGTGCTTCCACTGCTTCTTACCCATTGGACACTGTTAGAAGAAGAATGATGATGACTTCTGGTCAAGCCGTTAAGTACGATGGTGCTTTCGACTGTTTCAGAAAGGTTGTTGCCGCTGAAGGTATCAAGTCCTTGTTCAAGGGTTGTGGTGCTAACATCTTGAGAGGTGTTGCCGGTGCCGGTGTTATCTCCATGTACGATCAATTGCAATTGATCATGTTCGGAAAGAAGTTCAAGTAAACTATTTAATCTCGGAATATAGAATCCTGGTTGATTCTACTGTATAAGGTCCTTTTAAAGTGTTGAGGTTTTAACACTACTTTTGAATTTCCTTACAGTAGAGCTAAGTTTATTCTTTTTGATGTATATACGTTCGATCCTAATAGAATTGGCTCGTTGAAGAATATTGTAGAAAATTAAGTGAAACAAGAAAATGAACTATAGATTTGGAACAATTGCTGAACAAATGAAGAAATTTAGAACAAGTGAAATTCGGTTTTATTGTAGATGATTATAAAATGGAGTTGACAATTAATAAAGTTGACTACGACTAAACTCAACGGTTTTGCTAAATTAATTAGCAACTTCTAATTGGTCAGATTTACACTACCATAATAAATCTCAAAAGATAATTAACTTCATAGAAACAAATATGATAAGATTGTATTAATAATACGTCGTTATATAACGGATCTAATTATGAAGGTAAATCAATATAATTAATAAATATATAAATATATAAAATTCAACTTGAATTATATAATTAACAATATTGACATTAACCACGATTGAATGATCGACTATTAATTATCATCAACCATAAGTATCAATTAAATCTATTAATCATTAATTTATCTCAACAGTTCCCCTAAACCTCAAAGATTTCACCTAATTCTGGTTAAGGAGAATTAGTATTTATTGACTATATAGTCAAAACAGCTTAGTTGGCTATTTTTTCAACTATGTTGATCTCCCAAATATCAAACAATTATATCACATAGTCAATTAAACTTCATAGAGATATTGATGAATTTTAATATGTTTTAATGTAAAGATAATATTGTTCCAGAATTACACAAAGGTTCTAATTTATTCACTATAATTACATAATTGATACAAATACCGTATTTGATTTAGAAAGCTCCCAATTTTACCTCCATTTGGTACTGCTAACTTTAATGAATTCACATCATTTATTTAATCTATTCCAAAAGTATAGAGTGCAACAGGGAACTAATTTAGTATAAGATACCTTCCATAGTTGATTTTTCCATATTTGATACATGTAACGATTTTATACTGAACAATATTGGATAAAAGTATAAACCTTAATATTTTACACGTTTAAAAAACAGATTGATTTTGGCATAACTAGATTGATAATTTTGGTGGTAATTTTGGCAAATTTTAGATTTATTTTGAGCTATTTTTATTTTAGATTTTAATTGAAGACTAACAAAATTAAATTAAAAGGATCCGACCACCATAGAAAAAGACGACCAAACGATACGGTATCCCCGTCATTTAATTTTTCAGTTATTCTTCTTTTCAAAATTCAAGTACAAGAGAGTATATTCCCCTCTCAAGTCATAGACAACCTTTTCTTGTTTCTCATAAGAATAATCCTTCAAGAAGTTGGCAGAATTTTGTAATCTCAAAAAGTTGACATTGCTGCCTTCCCGATCGACATTAATCAAAGTCAATGAGAACTTTCGTGGGTCAAAAATTTCCAAGATCTTCAACAAAACATCAGTAATGCTCACCGGACACTCTTTACCAAAAGGAACATTTGTCTCAAATGAAGCATAAGACCAACCTGATTCTGGAGTGATGTGCAACGTGTAATAATAAGCACCGTTGTTAGAGGAGATGGAATTGGAAGAAAATCCACATGGAGTGAAGGAAAATGCATCGTGAATAAAATTAAGTTGCGATGTTTCTTTCGCCTCAACCTTTTCATCCTCGTCCAAATCCAGGTTATCAGATAAGCTTGGTGAAGGCAAATGAGAATTCTTTGATTTCTGTCCTTGGGAAAAGATGCTATTGAGCTCAGTCTCCACCATGGTATCCATACCGGAATCATGGCCCAAGTCCGATTCTTCCACTCCCGATTGAGTCAATGATTCACTACCTGGCTTTCTAGAAGTGACGAATTTAGAGGCCTTCTCCTGGTTCAATTCTGTCATAAGAATCTCAAATGTATGGTCATTGGACGATTCATCCTTGGTTGTATCTCCTCCCATGAATAAATACCAATGATCATCACTATTATAGTTACCCACCACGTAAGACTTTCCATTCAGAAAGTACTTGTTCAAAAGGTTGACCTCATTTTTCCAATCCTTATGGATATAAGTTTGCTTATCTGGAAACATGAAAGATCTTCTTGAATAAAAAATCTTTGTAATGGCATGAGAATCAAACGGTTTTCCTTCAAAGCAATAAGTCAGAACAATATCAAATAATTTTTCCATACAAGCCAATGTGGTAGTAGTTCCACAAGTCTTCAAGATAATCTTGTGAGCAAACACGAATAAAGAGCTTTCACTCAAAAGATAAGCATCCATGAATTTTGAAGATTTCATTGAGAGAATTTTGCAATTGACCAAATCCAAGATTTTAACCCATTCTTCCAAAGGAATGGCACGAAGACCTTCATGGGTGAGATTCTTAGGAAGGTGATTTTCAGACTTGAAGAACCAAATCTCAAGTAATTTTTCAGGACCTTCGAAAGCAAAAGTCGAATCAAGGTTGGCAGAAAGCGTATGATCAACATACGAGTCATTGGAGTAAGCTGGAGCGACCATTTTGAAACAATGATAAAGTTTTTGGAGTTTTTGGAGGGTTTGAGTCTTGATAAGAATTTGAAATGATCAAATGAATCTTATTGAATAATTGGTAGTAAGTAAAATAAGAGCTAGTGCTTATCTTTGTCTTTTTTTAAGGTGTTTTTTTGTCTATTTTTGTCTTTTTTTGGTGGATTGAAACTTACTCTTGAATGGGCAGTTAACGATTAATATTCAGAAAGAAACGAAGAGAGAAGTAGCAAGAAACGTTTCAAAGAATACTAATCAAAGCAGATAAAAATGTTGAATAATTGATTCTGTTTTGTTGATAAGGAATTATCTCAAACCGAGTTGTTGAATCTGGTCAAGGAATGTCAGCAAATAAGAACTGGAGAAATGATGGATATTTGATTCAAATGATGTTGGAGACGGTTTCGCTAGAAATGTCTCAGATTGATAATGATAGCAAGTTCAAGTTGATAAAATGCTACCCGGGCTCGATTAACTTATTGATGTGTAGATACTGTCGGGAACGCTTCTTAGGCATAAACAGCTTAATAGATAAAGAAACCGATGATTGGTAGGTTTGCTAAATAGAGATCAAATACGGGGTTGTACCGCTTTGAGCTCACTGGTAAGAATTGATTAACTGAACAAAGGAAATAGAGAGGTGAAATATCTCGTGATCCGGTTCAGATTAAAGCTTGGAATCGGGTTGGTTAAAAGACGATTTATTCGAAGTTATAGACTTTAGCTTGGAACAACTTTTGTGCAAATTAATTAGTACAGTTTTGTATCAGTCTGAAAATTTTTCTTAGGGGTGCATATAGGGCTCATGACTAAGTTAGGAGTGGATCTGGTATTGTGGGGTTGAATCAAGGCAGTTGATAGCAGATTAGGGAAATTGATTTAGAGATAGACACTACAGTAGATTGGAGTCAAAATTGGTACGGAAGGGATTGAGCCGTTTCATATGGCTAAACTAGGGGAAGGTGGTAAGATGTCGCAATGGACCCTGATGTTACTTTGTATTATATATGCGACATTATGACTGATAGAATGTCGGTCACGACATTGTCTACGTTGTTACCAATAGTCTAGGTAACGACATAACATTGAATACTATTTAGATTCTAAAGAGGATAATAGACCACAAGGTAGTTCCGAGTGGTCCAGAGAGTAGACAGACCAAACCTTCAGCAAAAACAGGGACACTAGAAGAAGGTTGCTTCTAGTAGATTAGACACTGGATACGATTTCACTAGCATTACGTAACACTTCAACCATCTTGACACATTCCTTTCTCTTTTGCACCGTCATTTCGTTCTCCTTGACCAAGTCGCTCAATTCAGGAGAGTTATAAAGCTTTTCTAATAAGTGCTTTTGAATGGAATCCTTAGACTTCTGGATTAACTTCAACATAATGGCCTTTGGCACCACATCGGATACGGTTCTTTGAACAATATTGAAGTAGGAAGCAATCAACAACTTGATCACTTCAGTCTCCATAGTTTCTCTTTCGGTCATGGTACCGGTTGCTCTCAAAACAGGAGGTGGAGCTTCCATAGATTGCAATCTCTTTTTATTCTTGGAAGAAAAGAATCCACCAAAGAACCCATTGTTTGATTCATTAGGATTTGGTTGTTGTGGTTGTGGCGCTGGTGGTTGTTGACTTGGAGGTAATGCCTTTCCAGTCTTTGGGTCTACAGCAACTTGTGGCTTTGGGTGGAATTTCTCCTCAACAATTGCCATGGCTTGAGATCCTTTCAATAAATCTGGGTGAGCAGTATTGACATAAGTCTCTTCGGATTTAATGACATCAATGACAAGAGTGTTGGTTGGAATTAATTCATCACGCAAATATTGAATGAAGTATTGTGACAATTGATCCTTTAAGGCTGGGTAACGAGCATATTGAGGATTGACAAGAATTTGAGATAAAATTCTAACCAATTCGTCAAAGATTAAATTAACACAACGAAGAGAAGGATCCTCCATTCTGTGGATTTGTTGCTTCACCAAAACTTCAAAGGCTTGAGTTCCAACGAACAAGGATGGTGCAGAACCGGAAGTGTTATGCATAATGGTTCTAATGTCACTATCTTTAATTTGGTCAAATGGGTCCAAAGCTTCAATACCATTCTTGAAAATTTCGTGGAAGACGAAAGAAATACGAGCACCACCACTCAATTCTTGAGAGGATAACTCATTTGATATACCATTCAAGATACCGTTGTAGTCCTTTGTGAAATTGGTGATCATGTTCAATGCAATAGAAGTAGGGGATTCAGCCATTTCAGGACCCAACAAGCTCAATTCTTGATTGTATTTCTTCAAAGAGTGTTCGATTCTCATCTTGATGTCAGGCAAAGTACCCTTGATGTGATGCAACAAGATACCATTCAACTTCTTTGCCAAGTAAGGAGTACCACAATAATGAGCCTTGGCCTTATAAGATGCATGGTTTTCAAAGTAATTTCTTTCATCTTGTAAAGCATCTCTAATGGATTTCTTGGTTTCAATATCTTTTTGACCTCTATTGATGACGGGAACGTAACCGAATCTTAAAGGAATAACTCTACCTGCAAGAATATCGATGACATCGGTACCTTGATCCATCAAATCTACCTTTGTCAAGACACCGATGGTTCTAGCACCTTCAGGATCAACTTCTCTAGCCAATTTCAAACCATCAGAATTAGCCAAATCAGTGTTTGCAGCATTCACCGACAAAACAATAGCATTAGGCTTGGAGATAAACTTCATGATCATGTCTCTGATTTGTCTTTCAATATCCTTGGGTTGATCTCCCACAGGAACCTTGGTTAAACCAGGCAAATCAACCAAAGTCAAGGTCAACACATGGGGAGAGTAAATTCTCAAGTTAATAGGAACGGGGGAAATACCCAAATTCTGACCAGTTTTGGCATCAGTTTCTCTAACAATTTCTTTCCGGATCTCTTCGAAATTGTAGAACTTCTTGTTAGGTAAATGTAAGAATTCACCCCATTCATCGGCGTTGTTCTCGGAAGCTTCACCATTTTCCTTGGTGGTATTGATCTGGATCAAATCATCCGAAGGCTTTGGCGAGGATCTCTTGTTGATCAATTGCAATACCAAAGGTCTTCTGGTCACGATACCAGTACCTCTAGGTAAGAAATCTCTACCGACGATATTCTCTAATACTGACGACTTACCACTAGATTGAGAACCTACGACGGTGATCTGAGGTAAATCGACGGGGGAGGAAGATCCACCTCCCAAAGGAGCCAACGCATCCTGTAACTTGTTGATAGTGGCGATTAAAGTCTCATCCATGGCGACTAGAGTGGTGGTGATTGTGGTTGGCAACTGGTCCGGTTGTTTGTCTTGGTGTATAAAGGCGGTGAGGACACGACATAGAGGGTGGCGCTCCTTAGCGACTGGAGGTATTGGGAGGGGCAGTAGTAGGTCGTGCATATTGCCCAATAATTACTAGCAAGCCATATTACGATATTACCAATTTAACTGATCCGGTTCCGTTAAGATCTTCTAGTGATTTACTTTAATTGAGATCTACTGCGATGAAATATTAATGTTACATTGTTGTTGTTTGTGTTGTTATATGGACATGTTAGTGGCAGGTTGCAGCGGGCGAGCTCGCTGGGAAGAGCTCGCTGGAACAGCAATTGATCTGATATCGGAGCCGGTGCAGGCACGTTAGCACCAGCATAGACGACGGCGGTGGGAGCTACCAGTAGACAGGCTGATAGGCGATGGATGTCGGTAACTTGGTAAATTGCAGAAGGACAACTAGAGAAGTCTGGTAGATAAAGGTGATTCAGAATTTTTCGCCTAAGTGTTGACCTCATGACCTCATTTATCGTATCTTTAGAATATGCTTATTCGGAAGCTTCTGTGACGGTTTGGGAGGGTTATCAAGTTTGCGACATTTGCGACATTTCACCATCCCTGGACAATAGCCAATTTATTAGATATTCTATTGGAAGCAGTCAATTACGAACAATCGAATTAAAAAAATGTGACGGAAAGAGGCTCATTCAAGATAAGCCATGTTTTGATAAGTTTAGAATGTTTGACTTCAACCAAAGTGTCCCATAACTCCTCTGTAACACCATTTCCCCGAATCTTTAAATAGATTGAAATTGAGCACGGAACTGGAAATCCCCGAAGTTACTAGTTTCCAATGTTCGAATGCTCTAATTTTCCATTTTCCAGGCTTATGTGCTCTAAGATGTCTGTAAGTTGCAAACTCCAAATTTATCCACAGAGTCTGTGCCTCAATCTTGGGTTGCTCCAGAGCAATTATCATGGAAATTCCACAATCTGTAATTGTAAAAATCCGGGTTTTCCGATCTCATGAGAAACAAGCCAATTCTTTCGAATATTTCCCTAGCTTAGAGCTTGCGGAGTTCCCTAGACTTCGACGACCAAGCTCTCCCAAAAGGTCAAAGGGACAAGTTAGTAGGGAAGTTTGGCTCCTTTTCCATCTCATCGTATGACCAATTTAGACTCCAAACTCCAAGCTTCATTCCTTGAGCTGTTAATGATTAGTCCACCACGTAAACGTTGATTGACATATCAAACTCTTTCAATACTTGCTCTGTTTGAACCCAAGGTACGTCAAACAAACCAGCATTGATACGAGGCATATTAAGAACCAGTTTCCCACCAGCCGTCTCTTTATCTTTGATGGAATCCAATTGTCTAGAAAGGTCTTTCATAGCTTCTCTGGTATACCCCACGATATCTTGTGGGGAATGCTTCTTCTTCCCAGCAAAATCGCTACTGAAAAGGCATGCCACATATACCCCGGCACTTCCAGGATCCAGAGACTCAGACCGAAGTATCAATGCCTTTCCAAGTAAATCCGATGGGTTATCGGCATGCTCCTTGCAAAACTCAACGTACTTATGATAGGTAGAAGGAAATTTCTTACGGAATGAAGTTGCTATTCCAGCACCCCATGAACCACGACAATTACATGCGTGTACGAGCACAGTGGCTCCTTTGGTCAGTTTATGGGTAAACAAGTCTCCCTTGATATAGTTGATCATGATAATAAGTTATAATGAAGAGTAAGTGGTAAGTACCGCAATCTTTAATCACTTTCATTTGGTGGGGTGAGGTGCCCAGGAACAAACCACCTAACTTGTAATAGCTAGATCCTGCAGATATGAAGGCTAATAAGCTCGAGGCAGCATGTGTTCCTTCTTGTACCATCAAGGAGTTGGAGCACTGGTTAGGAGGAAAAATAAACCACTAGAGGGGTTACTTCGGACGCTTCGGTACAGGGCTGACTTAATAAAGGTACCATGTGGTTGTAATTATGACTGTGTGGGGCGATAGTTCGATAATAAGGCTTGAATCTGCAGAAGTTTCAACGCTAAATGGATCAATTTTCAGGTTTCATTAACGTTTAAGGTGGTGTAGAGTAAGAATGATCTAAATTACCCTGGGGGATCTAGAGGACCAGTTAATTCAGGGGTAATTCATTCAGATAGTTAGGTTAGTAGTTTTCGGGGTTCAAGGGTTGGGAAGGTTCTAGAGTGAGTAAACCACGAGATCCAGCTGAAGAATGTCCAACATGATTGAGAAAGAATCCTCTTTCACTTCCACATCCAAACACATTTTCTAGCACTTGTGCTTCACTGGATTGGGCGGTATTATCTTGGAAACTTTGTTGCTCAAATGTGCTCTCAATGGCGAAACTTCCTGTGACTTGGGAAGCCAAAACTTGGGGGGTGAAGTTTTGAATACGATCTTGAGGCTTAAGCATGAAGAATTCAATTCTATCACCCTTTTGAACCTTGGCATCAGGAGATAATGCAATAATATTAGCCTTGGAGCCCCAACCACCGCCTCCAGCGATAACTTGATACTTGTGGGATACTGTTGGTTGATTTTGTTTGTAAAGCTTGACGTATACCTCAGTGTCCTTTGAAGCAATGCTCATCAATTTGGAGCTATTTTCGAGGAAACCGGCGGCAGATTCACCATTGACTTGCTTCACGAGATTCCCGACACAATCCAGTACCAAGAATTCCTCATCGTGATAAAGGGGCGTTAAGTTATCTGATGTAATTATCTCACTAACCGAAAGTGGCACTTTAATAGATAAGTCACAAAGAATATGCCCAGAGTAGCCGGTTTCGCCTAACAATTTCGTTTCATCATGGGCAACGTTTGGTTGAAGATAGTACATGGTAACCAAATTCCCGGTGGCGAACACAGTGTTGGCAAGTTGGACATCAATTGTGGTGGAATTGGATGTGTTTGATTTGCCATTGGCGTCCAAAACAATGTTGAAATTGGACAGAATGGATTTCCAGTTTTTTCGGGCAAAAACTGGGTTGATTCCATCACTTTCAGGAGGCAAATCTTTGTAGTCATCGCGGTCGTCAATTTGGACTGATTGACTGATTTGAAGGTAAGAATCTAGCCACAATTCCGAGACTCCATTGCGATGTGAGTTTGGAACCACGCTATCAACACCAGCCACCACGATTTGTAGATTTGATTGTTCATGGAGGTTCAATGATTGGTCGATGATGTGGTTGAGATTGGACGGAGTGGAAAACACAAGCACAGATTTCGCCCAAGTAGGAGGAGAAAGCTTAAAATTGGATGGATTCAATGATGTACGACTCTGATATGATACGGATCTACATCCAAACAGAATGGCCTTGTTAAAGCTTCGTATGTTGAGTTTCGTGAAGGAGATCATGGTAATTATCAATGCGATGGCTGCAATGAAAATGAAAATTGAGCTCGCACTAATAACGAATAGTTGAGAGGACCAAATTCAGGAAGGAGAAATGACTAAGAAAAAAATCAACCTCGATCTAGAAGGTAAAGAAGTGTTTAATAATAATTCAGTAGAGAATAATGAAAACGAAAATGAAAATGAAAATGACTTCAGGTTTTGGTATTTATTATTCAAGAAGTTGAATTTTAACCAATGAGAAGAAGTTAATAAGCTAAATAGGCTAATGAAATGATTACAAGAGATATTTGGGAAAGATAGCAAAGTGAGATTGAGAATTTAGAAGGGAGATAGAGAATTTAGAAGGAAGTTAATTAATTTAGAAGGAAGTTAATTAATTTAGAAGGAAGTTAATTAATTTAGAAGGAAGTTAATTAATTTAGAAGGAAGTTGAGTAATTACTTGGGAATGGTTGGTATCAGTTTGCAATTCTCCAATAATGCTATAGCATTATTGAGTGATATTGAAAGTTAAGGGGAAGTTGAAATCGTATTGGTGGTTTTGTGGGTAGAATTCAAGCAAAAGAATACTGAAAAGTAAAGCCGCTAACTAGAAATTTGTTTCTTTGATTGTTTCTTTGATTTATCTCTTCAATTATTGATTACTGAAAACTGGAATATTCTTTGATATCAAGTCAACTGTGAAAGGTGAAAATAAAGAAAACTTAAAAGAGTGGAACTAATTTAGTCAATTGAGGGAGACTATAAGGCATAGGTAGTAAGTAAGGGTGAGTTGGAGCTAATTGTTAGATTCTAGAGAAGCTGAAAAATTTGATGCTTTTGGGAATGAAACTATTAATTCTATAAAAAGAATCTTCAGTTTCAAGACACGGGATTTCATGCTGTTAGATTTGTTAATTTAACTAAGTGTAATATAATTAATGAGATTTCCAACTCAATTCCTCAAATTTCCTAAACAATTACTCAAATATTCGATAAATTAGTCTAGAAAAATCGGCTAAACCACCAAAAGCCACCAGTTGGACAATGTAGCCATTGGCAAGCTCAACTGCCTGAAAGCTACAAGAATTAATCCACGTTCTTAAAGGTTTTGATGGAGCTGGTCGCTTTATCGATCCGATGAGATTACGAGATTAGTCTGGCATCTTATTCTTCACTTTTGTGTGAGATTCACTCTATTGTTCCCAGTGGGGGAAATCATAGAGAACTAATTGCATTTACACATTCACACAGATTTGAGCTCCATATAACCACGGAATCTTCTGCATATGTACCAAAGACATGGTTATATAATATCCTGTTTTTCTGGAAAAATTTCAAGGATTTTCACCTCGTTTAATGTACTCTATTAGTGTCACACCGAGGATTGTCGACATTTCTAAAAGTAGAGTAGCATAAAATAAATTGCATCCAAGGTGACGACATGTCAAAGTGCCGTATCTTAAGTGTAGAGACATCAATGATCAAACTTACCTAAAAGTTTAATTAGTCGTAAGGCACAACCTTGATTTAAATTGACAGAGGCAGTGAGCATGGACCAATGGAAATGGACATATGGAAATGGAAAAGGAAATGGACAAATTGACAAATGAAAAGTTCCCAAATGGTCAAATGGTCAAATGGTCCACATGCCAAAGCGATGGAAGTGAAAATTTACAGACTTTAGGCTTCATGGCTTGAAAAGAGAGGTGTGTTTTATTGTTCGTCTTCTAAGCCAGTGGGGTACACTTTTACTTGCATTGTCGTTTTGCATTCGGTTATGGAGTTGATGTAGATTATCCCAATATCACAGGTGATCAACCGGTTCACAAGGGGTTAACCGGTTCACAGGGGTTAATTGAGATCTATATGGTGATGGCTGAAGTAAGATGGGAACATTTAGCGACATTTATCCTTCTGTAGCAGGTGGTTCTTAATTATAATTAATTACAATTGATATAAAATATCGAGATCTATGCATTTTAGCGGATTTAAATCATCGCCAATTAATATTTCATCACCAGTCATACTTGCAAATCTATCATTAAAGCACCTGTGATCTCCGGACTCCTAATCACATGCATGTATGTCATATTTCCGAGACATCTGGTAAGGTATCAAAGTTACAGGAAGCTGCAGCTGAGCGGACCTAATGTTAAATCTGTATATTAGTTGTTCAATTTAGTCTTCAATTTTCAACCTCATCGATGCCCCTTTTTTGGGGTACCGAAGTGGTATCTGTTTTATTTTGTTCTTCATGTTCCTTTGATCCTTCGGTTTTAACTTCTACCGATTCATTAATCAAATCAGAGTTAAGCTTTGGAGTAGATTCGACTGATGCTTTGGTCTCAGTTACAGGCTTAGTTTCAGCTTCAGGATTAAGTTCAGGTTCAACTGGTTGGGGTTTCTCCTTTTGCTCTTCGACTAATTTCTTCTCTTGTTCAATTAATGGTTCAATCTTAGATGAAAATTCCTTCAATTCAACCTCAACGTCTACTTCTGGTCCTTGTTCCAATACTTTCTTTAGCACTGGGCCCCAAATTCTTTCATCACGATTCTTGAAATCTTCGATAGTAAAAACGTTCTTGTTCAATTTCCAGTCTGATTGAGCAGTTCTAATGAGTTCCACCATATATGCCGAGGATTCAAGAGCTCGTCCAAAATCACTGATTAAACTTCTGATATAAGTACCTGAAGAAACATCGGCAGTGAAATGGATCAAAGGCAATTTTTCAGGCAAGGTTTCACCTTCATCAAGAAGACGAGATTTACCTACTTCAGTAGGAAGTCCTTCTTTGGATGCATTTTCAACGAATTGACTGGAAAAATAAAGTGGTGAATCATTCAATGTAGGATTATTGGCTAATCCATGCTCCTTTGGGTTACCTTCTTCATCCAATTCACTGTGTAGTCTAGAGAACTCATGATCAACTTTTAAGGATTCTGATTCGTCAACTTCTAGACTGTGTACCTTGATTTCACGAGCCTTGATTGGCACCGGCAAGGGAATTCCCTTACGGGCATATTCGTAGAATGGTAAACCATTGATTTTAAGGGCAGAAAATATAGGAGGAGTTTGTTTCAAATCTCCGACAAATTTTGGGGCTGCTTCATTAATCATCTCCTTAGTGATATGATCGATCTTGTTCTGAGTGATGATTTGACCTTCGGAATCTCCTGTAGTGGTTGATATACCCAATAATGCTCTGGTTTCGTATTGTTTACGACATTCATTCAAGTATGGTTGCAACTTTTTCGTACCAAGACCCACTCCAATCACCAAAACTCCACTTGCCAAAGGATCCAAGGTACCTCCATGGCCAATTTTCACCTTGAGATCACGAATCCGTTTGGCTACCTTGGTCTTGGACCACGTTTTGTTAGAACTGAGGTCATAAGCCATCTTATCTCTGGCCTTCTTCATGTCTTCAGAAAACACATCAGATGCGGTGAAGATCTTTTGGATCTCTCCAATGAATTGAGAGGATGTAATCCCCGATGGTTTATATACAGCAAACACTCCGTCCATTGTTAAAGGTCTAAATCTGAACATGGAGGAATTGGCCTCATCGCATTTTCGATGATGGCTGGAGGTGAGAGTGCGAGTCCAGATGGGTGAGAGTGAATGTATAGAGAGTCAATAGAGAGAACGGCCCCAAATCAAAACACTATAATAAGAGAGGGATGATTAGATTGAGGGTATATGGGGGTTAAGGAGAATTAAATAGATTCATTAGGAATTTTCTGGGGGTTCTGGGGTATTTCTAAGGAAGCTTAGGCCTGCAGTGATGGGTGGTATTTATAGTATGAAGGTGTAAAATATGGAGAAAGTGTATAAATAGGAAGAGTATAAATAGGAAGAGTATAAATAGGAAGAGTATAAATAGGAAGAGTATAAATAGGAAGAGTATAGAATCGTTGGATTTAACAAGGAGTCTGGCGAAGATGAAGAAATGAATTCCGTATATTATAATTAGGTTGAAGTAAAGTTTGGATGAGGACAAGTAATTACTAGTTGGAAATAGGTGTATTTTTGGGTAGCATTAGGTAGGAAGATTCAAGGATAAATCCATATTGGATATTTAGTGAAAACACCTAATGTCGACTGAGTTTCAACTTCAATAGATTTGATGGATTTGAAATTGAATTTGAATTTGGAATTGAGCTTGAATTTGAATTTGAGCTTGAATTTGGAATTGAATGCAGTGAAGGAAATGGACCAGCCATTAACTTAACCAAAACCTATAGAATGAAACAGGGGTGGTAGTGGTTTTCCTCGTTACGATCCTAGAGTATCGGACTAAGGATTTTATGGGATGAATCTTTCAGGATAGTATGTGGTTTGTACTGGAGTGGTAGCTGTTTTATAGGATGGAACGTAAAACTATTGATTGCCTCTAGGACGAGGAATCTGGAAGTCTAGCGACAAATACGCTGAATCTTTTAACGGGATAATTTTGAGACCATTGACCTTGTTTGCGAGTTCCACATTGATGACAGTATTGATGTAGTGATCCAAAGCCAACAACTTCTTTTTGGATGATGTGTTGACCATCAATGAATACGAGCCGCCAGTTACCACGTCAAGTACACCTTCTAGTACATTGATCGATGCCATTGGATCCAAAGCCTCGAGGATCCTGGCGTTTATCGTGGTGACGATCTCGAGAAATTCCTTATCGCTCAAGAGTGAAGGCACCAACGGAGTCAACGATGTGTGACCAAACCAGTTGTTATCGTAGGAACCCCCAACCACGTACTTTTCTTCGGTATTGCTGGTTAATGCTGCCGGCTCTTTGCCAGGAATATAGACGGAGAACTGCGGTATTAGGTCAGACCAGCGGATGGTGTCATAGATGCGAGGAATACGGACGATTCGTGTGGAAGAGTATTGTAAGGAGTCTTTGGCCTCATACGTATTGGGAAAGTGGTTGACCACCAATGAAGTGTCTGTTGCGGTCGACTGATCGGTAGTGAAGTCATTGGTTAGAAACTCCTGGTAGTTAAAGAAGAGGAGTTTATCTTTGGCAGGAGTGGTTGATGCTTGGGAATAATTCTGGTACTTGGTATTGGGACTGTTGTCAGTAGCCATTATGGGGGTATACTGATATATTGGCGCACCTAAAGGATATTGGAGAAGTAGAGGTAAAACTTCCCTAGAGAGAGGGTAGACATTCGACTGACAAAAAGTCCAAAAAAATGATTCCGCCCAGGATCGAACTGGGGACGTTCTGCGTGTTAAGCAGATGCCATAACCAACTAGACCACGCAACCATTTCTTGAAAAAGAATATCTCGGGACCTTATTGTCAAGCTGATGAAAGAGATGAAAGCATCTCAGTTAGAATGTTAAAATTATGCTATGGGCTGGGTGGCTCGAATTGACTGAAGTCTCAATGTATCGCACAAGATAAATTTTGGAACTTAAGTTTGAATTTTAATTGGAATCAATCTTGGATGGCGTAATCAGCAGTTGGTGGAGAATTATTAGATTGGGGAATCTTCATATTAAGCATGAGTTTAGATGATTGAATCATTTATGATAGTATAGATGAAATTTAGAAAGCACTGTGAACCTTTGGAGATTTTTCAACAAAGTATGGGGATTTTAATCGCTAAAATACGTCCTGTTTGGCAGTAAAATTTACTGGAAAGGATTGTAAAAATTATATTTTGATAATTCTAATATTGGGAGAGCAAGCAAGTTTCTAACTGAAACGCTATGAAAAAATTTGGAGCCTTTAAAGGATATATAGTTCCGTTTATGCTGCTTCCTATTGGATTTCTTCCAACTCGCAAACCCTAAACCATCAGGTTGATCGGGCGGCGCACGACCCGAAGAGTATATAATGGACCTCCGACGCTGTTTTTCCAACTAACAAAGTTTTTTCCTTAATTGTAAGTATCCAAATCCACAGCAAAATGATGATTTTGAGTCCAAAGGACTCCTCAACAAACCCAGCTCAGTTGATATTAAGTTTATGATAAGAAGGTTAAGATATCTGATTTGCTCAAATTGGAACATTACTAACTTCCAGTGAAAATGGTTTTAATTTCGTATTGAATTTGGAATGGAATAACGATTTAACGAAATAATATGAAGAAACCATGTGCGATCGTCCATGTCTATGGAACGATCAATGTACTTGTTACTTTTCTTCATGGGTGTTTCTCATCTACATGTATTGTTGTTTCAGATCTCATTCTTGTTCCTGATATGTCTTGTTTCTTTGTACTCTCCTTGTAATCAGGTTTTGTAGGCCTTAATTCTTCACTCACCACTTTCATCGGAGATGATCAGGCTCCAATGGAAAGAGATGATCAGGCTCCAATGGAAAGAGCCAATGGTCTGAGGATGTTTATGGTTTCACTTGAACCATTTGACATTTTGATTAGAATTAATGGCTGGTACAGTTAGTGCTTACTTCTTTAAGTTTACTACTTCTTCGAGCTTACTACTTCTTTCATGTCGACAACCATTTGGAATGGGACCTCATGTCTTTGGGTGAAACTTTTCACCATGAGACTTTTCGATCAGGCCAATTCTGAAGTTGGAGTCCTCTTAAATTGCTGGTTCAATTTCTCTACTTATCTTTTACATCAATTATACTAATGATAATCAAACTCAATTGAAGTTATTTCCTTTCTTTACTTTAAAGATTTGAGGTGTTTAGTTAAAGTTAACTTGGTCTTGGTCTTGAAGTTTGGGTGCGAACTTTGGACTGGAAGTGAGTAAACTGGACCTGTTTGATAGTGTTTTAGATGAATTAACCTCCACAAAACAAGGAGAATTTCTCGTAAAATCACCTGAAAACTTGTTCAATGTCTCCAAATTTCAGCCCTCTACAATCCCAAGTGTTTAAAATGTAGAAAACCCACCCCAGAACTTTAATCCACCAACAATATACCCCAAGTTTACCCTCTGGGTCAGTGAGAATTCGCACCGTGAGTGGAAAATTTTTAGCCAACTTTTCACCTTCTCCATCCACCTGTTACCATCGACATGATTCCTCTTAGACAAAGTGTCTATAGAAACTTGACAAGGACCAACCTTGTTAAGGTCAGAGCCCAGGGCATCATAATCAACCGTTACCAATCGGTTTCATCCAAGTTGGCCCCAGTCCAAAATGAGACTCCTACCCCCAATGCTACCGCTATCAATGGTAACTCAACTGATAGAACCAATAAGTCTACCAAAGCCCCAGAAGCCAGAAGACGTCCACCCGTGAACTCCAAGCTCCGTGATGTTTCTAACCAGATCAAGGAAGTGGTCAAAAACGCCACCAATGACTTGTCAGAATCGGTAGAGATTTTGGAAGAAGGTCTTCAATACTTGAGAGAAATCCAAGTATCGGAAAAGATTTCCGACAGAGTGTTCTATCACGAATTCCAGGCGGTTTCCACCGACCTCTTGTACAAATCCATCATCAACGAATCCTCCACCAAACCATCGGATATTGTTGATATCTTGGTCCAATACAGAGTGGCCCACAGATACCATTTCGTTCTTTTGGCCACCAGCTTGTTAAAGAACGCCCGTACTGACCCCGCCGCCTATCAGAATGTGTTGAAATTGTGGGTCCAAAGTGTGGAATCTTCTAAAGCTATGGATTTCCATTATTCTAACCCATACATGATTAAAGAGGCCAACATCGAATTCAAAGGGTTCCACCTTGTTAACCTTGCCTACTTTGCTTACGTCCAATCATGCCTTCAAGAAGGAGTCAAATATAATGCATCTGATGCGGTGAAATTGCTCCAATCTGAACCTCCTTCAACGTTCTTTGTAAGAGGAACATTGGCCGATTTGAATTTATTGAATGATCTTAATAAAGAATTCCAAACATTTCTCAAAGTGGTTCAAACCGACGCTTTTGATAATTTGGATCCAAATAGTTCGGTGGCTTATAAAAAAATCACCACTGCTACCGAAAGAAAGGACCCAGCTTTCTTGTCTAGAGTATACAATGAATTGTTACAAGCTGGAAAGAAATCTTCCAAGCCATTGACTGAAGCTACCATGAATAGAATCATGAAGGGATACTTGGAATGTGATAGACCTGAAGATGTTTTCAGCATGTTCCAATCAATGCTTCAAAATGGAATTGAAACTCCTTCCATTACTACTTGGGAATTAGTCTTGAGGGCCATGGGTCATCCATCTTATGTCAGTAAGAGATCTACCAAAAAGCAAATTATTAGTGAGAATATTGATAGAACCATTGAAACCATCATTAGCAATGGAACCCAATTAACTCCAAAGACTTTATCAATTATCGTGGGTGCCTTTGCCAATTTGAACCAATTCGATAAGGTAGAGCAATATTTACAAAGATTCAGTACTGAAGGTGAAGGTTCATTAAAGATTATTAACCCAACTAAGAACAATATTTTGGTGGGACTTTTATTGAATAAAAAGGTGGATGAAGCTGAATCTAAATTGAAACAATTTATGAATGATGGAAGTGGATATATTCCAATCACTGCCACCATGAATACTTTCTTGGGGTATTATGCCAAAAATAAGAATTATCAGGCAGTAGAAGGAATTCTTGAGTTCATGAAGAAAAACAATATTCCTGAAGAAGTGGCTACTTATACCATCATGATCGATATATTCTTCAAGTTACACCGTGAGAAGGGATTGGCTCCAAATGTGGACCAAATCTTGAACAGTATCACCAGATCCAACGGTGTTCAATTGAATGATTTTACGTATACCACATTAATTGATGGATTGGTCAAAGATGGAAATAATATCGAAGCTGCCAGACAGATCTTTGATGGAGCCTCCAAAAAGTATAAAACTTCAGCTCAACTTTTCACTTCTATGTTGAAAGGAGAATTAGACTTTGGATTGGTGGCTAATGCCGAGGTTATCTTTGATAAATATATTAGCAATATTAACAATGATACCAGAGTATGGAATATGATGATCACTGCATTATTATCCAAGCATGAAGACTTGGCCTTACAATATTATGAAAATATGAAGAATCAATCAAGTTTGAAAGTTGAAGCAAATTTTTTCACGTACTACTACCTTTTTAGTCATTTTATCAAAAGAGGTAACAAGGAAAGAATTCAATATCTTGTGGAAGAATTGAACAATAACAAGCCACGTGAATTAGGTAGTGAATTACCCAAACTCTTACAACCTTTAGTTCAAGACTACAACTTTTCCAGAGAAGTTTTGGACCAGATTAAGCAATAATCAAAATCATGTAAATAGAATGTCACTGATTAATACAAAATATTAACAGTAATAATAAACATTAACAGTTAACAGTTGAATTGTTTCAGTATCAGTAATCAGTAATCAATTGGGTGAGCCACTTGGTGCTATGGACAGGGCTTCGGTTACAGGTAATGGATCAAGCCGCAGTTGTCGTATGTATGAAGGGTGATTTCGAGGTGATTCAAGGGTGAAGTCAAGGCTTACCGAAAGTTAAACAATAGAGAGGGGGTTATGGTTGAGTATGTAACGCCAAATAGTGGAAACTCGAGAATAACCATAGTCCATATTTCGTACTTGATATTTTAAAGGACATGGAATTAGTTCCCAGCAATCGGAGACATTTTCATGTTCGGTTACACCTCCCTGAAGAATCTTCGGAGATGGAATTAACCGCAATTAAGTACGGGGCTGAAGCAGCGACATTTGTTCAATAATAGGAAATTTTTCAGTCTTGACATCACTAAACCACCAAGACCAAATTCATGTAAAAGAAGGTTTGAGGATCTTGTTGTAATACGGCGGACTAATAGAGTATAATTCATCAGGCTCAGTCTTGGATGTTTGGGGGCTAAAGTTCCCGAGATTCCCTTGGACCAATCCTGAATTTGGACCAGTTAAACCGTCTAAGCCTCTTTAAAGCCTTGGAACCACACCGTAGACCACGTCATCATTGATAATTCAATCTTGTTCAGAAAAGTCTCCCATGGCCCTTTTCCATAATGGCACACTCCAACGACGGAATCTGGCATAAGCACTGCCCACGCTATCCAAAGCAGGTCTAGTATCCAACATAAACGCAGGCATACCGGTTTCTTCATCATCTGGAGCACTGTAGTAATCAATCACATAACGAACCTCCTTCCAATTGTTATTTTGTCCCAAGTTTCTCAACACCGTCCAATCATGTCTGTCAAAAGGGGGCACGGTATTGAAAGTTTCGGGGAACATTTGACCTAACCACATATACATCCGAGCCCTAGGTGACATATCATGAGGTCTACCAGTGAATTTCAACAACCGAGGCTCCACTTTGGATTCACGGGTGAATTCATCTTCCCAGTCCAAGATTTGGATCCAAGCTCCTTCATTCAAGAAATTATGCACTTCCACCATGGATTCCACAGCGTCTTCTGGCACACCATCTCCCTTTCCTTTTCTTAACATGGCATTAAGCATTTGTTGTGGTGAAGGATATTCCCATAAACCATCTTCATCGGTAGTACCTCGAGGAATAGAGGAGATGGTTCTTTCGGTAGAAAGAGTGATTTTCTGGCCAGGAGCTTTCTCAGACGAAAGGTGGGGCATATTGTTCATGGGGTTGAGTAAATCGCCTTGAACAGGGCATTCTTGGGGAGAATTCGATGAGTTGGTGGAGGTGGCGGCTAATCCATGATCGATGGGACATGCTGATGGAGCCGCTGGAGCCTTGGTAGCGGGTTTAACGGGGCAAGCGGATGGCTGGGGGGTATGCTTGATGGGACAAGATGATGCAGCAGCGGAAACGGCGGCGGTAGCGGTGGAATCAGCCCAGAACCATCCCATATTGGCGTAATGAAGGAGTAAGTGGTGGTGGTAAATTTTAAGATGGGGTCACGTGAGACGTCATTCCAGCAAATTTGGTGGATTGGGAGTTCATGGGATAGGAGACGTGCGCCTACCAACTAATCACCGGAGTTTGATTTGATGCGAAGTCCGTCGAGGGTACTGGTGCCAATTTATGCAAGGTAAAACTGTAGAGATGCACCAATAATCCTTGGGAAAGATCCTTTGGGATCACATGACCGGAAAGGTATCTGCACCGGTACTGCTATTGTTAGGGGGATCGACCGGAGGTGTTAGCTGAAAGAGTTACCACCTGCACCCGCCGAGGGTGCATGTGCTTCCTGGTGCTTTTAGTGCTTTTTGGTACTTCCGGTGCTTATTGGTGCTTCCTGGTACTTCCGGTCTTTGCTGCATGCAAACAGGACACAGACATTGAGATACGAGAGATCTCACGGTGTAACACCCATAGAGTGACAGGATCAAACATGAAGGAGGGGAGGTGGATCGATCGGTGTTTGACGAGATATAACTTGTACCACATTTCCCAAGGGGTAGCGGAATTATTTGTGGTGTGAAAATATCCTGGATATCTCAGTATTATGTGGTAGTGGTGTTAGTATATAAAAATTAAATGTGGCCACACTAACGGCAGCTGTATGCAGGAGAGCCACCCTCGTTATCTGGGGCAGTTTATAGACACCACAGACAGGGCCAAGAACAGTTAATGGTACTCATAAAAATTCGGCACCGGAGACACGGGGCTCATAACCACAAAGAGCCACAAAAACGAAATAGCCTGTAGTAGAAGGACACCAATGTCGCAGCCACCAGAAACCTGTTCCAATCGGGATCTTGGTCCCCACCTTGGAGTATGGTTACTGGTCAAATTTTCACCACAGTTGCACCCGTACCCCAGACACAAACCTCATTTGATTCACCCTTCCTCACAGGATGGACAGGATGGACAAAATGGTCCCTTTCTTAGGAGTACAGGTTACAACTTGGACCATGGGCCATGGACCTTTGTCAATGGGTTATTGGTCATTTACAATTATCCGGTTACTCGTCATATTTACTCTCCTCTATCCCATATCCCATATCCCATATCCCATCCCATTTCCCGTTCACCATCCATTCCATTGCCCAAATTTCACCTTATCTCCATAATCAGAATCACCACACTTCAACCGGATTTAACCATCTCAGTGTAAAGTGTACAAAATCTTCTTATTGTTACTGCCGGAAACTGCGTCTCTCACTAGAAAAGTCTTTGTCCACAAAATTGGTTTCTGGTAACAATAGGGGGAGACCATTAAATGATTGTAAGTTCAGGATTTTTCCTGTTCGAGTTCAGGGGAACTCCTGCAGTATATGGGAGGGTTATATACAGTCAGCTCAAGAACTCAGGCGGGTAAGGATTAGCGGGTAGGGGCGCTGCTATCACCCCAGAGCCCTTGAGCTGGGCTGGTTGAAATGTCGTGGAGAGGTTGAGACCAGGGATGGGGATGGTTAGGTTAAGTGGTGCAAGTGCGACATTCTGCTTCTGCTTCTGCTACTGCTGGTGCGGAAATGGTAGGGGTTGATTACCTACTAACTGACCTCGCTATTACATCCCTTATATTACAGTGGTCAGATTAAATTAATTGAAGGAACCAAATAGCCAAATAGCCAAATAACCGAATAACCAAATACCCCAATTCCCCGACATTCCCTTTCAACTCCAGGGTCTGGTCTAGCCATATAGCCAAATAGCCATCTATCTATTACCGAAGAATTGGTGCATTCATGGCGATTACGTGCATTATTGTTGGATTGTTAACACTGCTGCTTCGATGAGACAATTGTCTCCATCGATAACACTTGCAGTAACCAGATGTCGTGCAACGAAGCCCGTCCTTGCATGGTAGACGAGCAATTGATAATGTCGTGGGGACCATAACAAAGGCCAAACTATTACATAGTATGCGCATATGCATGGTTAAACAACAGAAGGAGACAACCAGAGACCACAAAGGCCGACCTAGAGGAGACCACAAAGGCCATACCTAAAAGGAGAACAACAGAACAGCAGAACAACAGAACAAGAAAACAAGGGGAAACATAACAGAACAAAGATAATCAAAAGGAGACAATCACCTCCTGGACTCTGCGTCCAATTGTAGAGATAACTTGGGATGTGAGGAGATCTTTTTCCAGTAATAAACCAGATTAGGCTATGGACCGTCCCCACATTTAATTGGACCAAAGGAATGGCATTGGACTGGCAGCTGGACTGAATTGGACCAGTGTAGATGGCCCGAGAATAAATGGTGGGAGGACTCGGGAGTTGTATTTTAGCCGAGATCTGGTGGGTCACAGTGGGCCCGATGAGTGAAAAATATGAAATATGAAATTTGGGAAGGTGAGGCGATGGTTGGAGATTGGTGGACAGCAATAGCCACTGAAATGGTGTGCCAAAAGGTATGCCAAAAAGGTGCAAGGATTGAAAATCTCCCGTCCTTCTCCCTAGACAATAACGATAGAGGTGATAATAATAGCCTTGTATATCTACGATGGAATTGATACTTACCTATTGAGAATCTGGTCTATTATTAGGCTTCTATGGTTGTCCCCCTCGCTCTATTATACACACAATTCAATGGGTGTGTATCCATTCAAAAAATACCTTCTCTTCCGATAGCGCAACCCTATAGTTTAATTCATACACAGGAGTTCTCAACGAATTATGGTTGGCGAGGAGATTTGTAGGGAGACAATAGGTGTTGTTTCTTTACTGGTAGATTTAGTCTAGAATCGGAGGTGGCATATCTTCGTTGCATCAGTTGCCATTGGCTACCAAAACTCCGGGATTCCATGTTTACTTTTGAAGTTTCACTCATGTTAAAGGGGCTAAAATCGTTGACAGTTGAAATGCGCTTTAACCTATTGACAACTGAAAAATTTCATCGCAAAGTTAGTTTTTTGAACTTTGCTGCCGTTGAGCATAAACCTTCGAAATTATCTTCAATCTAGCCGAATCCGAATTGAATGAATAATTCATACTTAATGTAACCCACTCCTCATTCATGGTGGTTAACAATTAATTCCCTTTCCAGGTTAAATCCATCCATTTACAATCTACCGATTCTCTCATGATAATGGACTATTGTTATTACAAGGATTTGAACTTCAATATATTTGATTATATGCCAGGGTTGCTTCCGGTAACTTAAATGATTTTCTCTCTATTGTTTCCACCAATTATACTGGTTTGGGGATGATATCACCTGTTTAAAGAGAACGACGTGTCCCTACCGATTAAGTATTTTATCTAACATGCATGCAATTTGCCCCAATCAGGCACGATGTCTCGAAATCTTCAAATATACGAGGCTAGTGCATAATTTAGCACATTCACTAACGTGGCGTCAATTACACAAAAATATCAATGTCGTCAAAGGGTCCCCGACATTTGTATATCACGTGACATACCTACAAGTACATTAACTCCAAAATACTCCTATATCGCCTCTACCAGCACTCTCATGATTCAGGTATCTCTCAACGAGTTATAATGCTCCCCTAATCCATAAGAGTGCTTATAGTAACCCAATTTTAATTCTGGTGATTCACCTCCTTCGTTCATCACAATAGTTGAAGCTCCCGCAACAAAGACACTGATTGGACATTCAAACTCCTTAGCAAGCGCCAAAATCTCCATATCAGACCCCCACATGGTGGTGGTGGTGAGTTCCTTAACGTAATCGTCTAGGTCTCTAATTTGACCGGTGTTCTCATCGAACAAAAATGGGATGAAATCGTCTCTATTGTCTGAGATATAATTACCAGCAAGTTGTCTCAATTCTTGGATTTCTTTAGAGATATCATGTCTTTGGATCAATTGATCTTGTATAGATGCAAACAAGCAATGGCCATCGGGTTTAATTTCATGCAATTTCAAATGGTTCAATTCTAGTAATTGATTCATAGAATCGATTTCAATCTGTCTGTAGTCCACGGTATTAGCAGCTTCCTCCATAGCTTGTTGTTTGACTCTTTCTACCTCGGCTTTTCTCTTCTCAAGACGTTCCTTTGCCCTGTTTCTCTTCTTGTTTCCAGTTGTTGGAGCTTCTGGAGAAACTTCTTGAGAAACCGGTTGTGGAGACTCCCCATGAGTCAATTCTAGCTGGGAAAGAAGCTGTTCAGGTGAAATTTCTTCTTCTTCAAGCTCATCTGTCTGCAGACCAAGCTCCAGTCGATGTTTCCTATCCAATTCATCTTGTAACTCTTGACACCTTGAAAGCACCGATTTCCTGGTCTTTTTCGTAGCTTGTTTCTTGAGTCCTGTGATAGTAGCAATCAAATCCTTGGATTCTTTCCGATGTCTGGCCAACATCTCATCATGAGACTCGACAACCTCCAGAGGTATTTCTTCGGACATTCTGCGATGGAGTTAACGAAGCGATGAGCAACTTTACTAACCGGAACCTTTAAGAAATTGACAAATTGACAAAATGACAAATTGAGAAATTTTGATTTTGCACTGCACGCTCAGTTTCTCTACCAACGGTGAAGAGTAAAAAAATTGCTGGAGGCAACGGTCGCGGGGTTACCACATAATTACATCAATTGACATAAGATGAGTAACATTGAGAAATAGACAAATGAAAATTGACAAATAGAGAAATGGACAAATGGACGAATTGGCAAATTGGCAAATTGAAGAATTGAAGAATTGAAATATAACAAAAGACTGAAAATGATTGAGTTATTGAGAACTGGTTTATTTATGATTATGCATCTACCATGTGACAGAGGCTGAGACGGTGGAGGAAGGGGGGAATGATCAGGCAGTGTAAAGCGTGGACATTTGTATTAATCCAAAAATAAGCTGCGTCCCTGCAAGTTGAGGTGGTTAAACTCGTCTAAGTACCACCACTTATGCAATGTTAATGTCGGTCCTGTAGCTGGGGAAGTGGACGGCACTTCTCCGTTTCTATCATGTTCACGACATCTATTACCTTTCCCTTTTGGGAATACGGTAGGAGGTAGGAGGGACTAGGCACCATGCTTACGTAATCGGGTGGTGTGGGTTTTGTATCAGTACCAAGACCAAACCTGGACAACCAGGTGGGTCCGAGCTCTGAGTAGTGAAAAAGAAAAAAACCGGAAGGAAAATGGTCCGACTGGATCATCAATTGGTCCAACAAGGCTGGGAAAAGGGCAAATTACACTGCAATTACACTTACAAGGGAATATCGCCATTCTCCTCGGACGTTAAACAAGCCCTTAGCCTCCTATCCGATTTGTAGGAGAGATTTGTAGATCTAAATTGAAGGGCGACCGGTACATATGCAACCAACTTAGGAGAAGATCGGGATAACCCTAATGCCAAAATCCCAATCCCAAAATCCCAATCCTGTTCCGATAATCAGGTGGACAATCGAAGTTTTCAGTTGGCGCACGACCCCAAGCACCCCAGTACTTCCCATGCCACAGTGATAATATGCCCCAACTCCAAGACTCGAAACAGTTACAGGATCGATGGTGATGTCAGGAAATCTTGGCCAGAATAATAAGAATAATACCCGAATCGATCGAGCGGCATTATAGCTTAGCCAGGGGAATTGAAAATTGAGTAATGAGTACGATGGAAATGTTTGGGTTAAAGGGCGACCGTTGGCAGCCTTTCGGTTGGTCAACTTTAAATCTTCCACCCAGACCTGCATCCGGCCCAAACTCCTGTTGCCGATGATATGTCATGAAACAACAGCATAGACCTGCCAAAAGTCTTTTGGACCTTTGGGTCTTGGTGGCCCAATTGGGATCTAATTGCTTGAAGCCCTTAATTCTGAAGCCCTAGTCTTAAAGCCCTAAAGCCTTAATGTACCCTAAACTGTGCAACCTTTAACCTGTGAACTGTGAATGTCTGCAAATTGGCTACAGCAACCGGCATTGTATGACAGAAGCTTACGCTATATAGTGCATGAGATGGGACTACGACATCCACCTCATGTCAAAATGGGTCACTAGAGGAACCATGAAAAGTTGTGGGATGTTCCACTCCACCAAAGTCGGAGCACGATATTTCACTTCCTTATTCAATTCCGTATTCCGTAGGACCACGACGTCTATTATCTGGAATAGATATTGGGACAATAGGCTTCCGAAAAATATCCTAAATCCCGGAGTGAAAGCAAGCCCCGGTTTCGTAGGGCATAAGCATAAACATAAGGTTTGAAAACAGACAACACCTGCACCTAGAGCCGGAGCCCCAGCCTTTAGCATTAAGAAGGGGCTGTCTGTAGAAGACGGCCATGTATGAGAATACACACTACCGAGACCATGAAGTTGATCCTTTTATTGGAGGTCCCAAATTGCATGCGTCAAGGCAAATTCCACCTCCACCTGTATAGACTGCTTCTGTGTAGAAGGTGAAAAATTACCGATTTAACATGGTGCCGTCAAAGTGATGTAATTAACCTATGGCAATTAATCAAGTGATCAATTTCTTACTAGTGGGTTTAAAGGATTAGGATTGGTTATGAATTGCTTGGTAATTACCAGACACATCCAAACACGTCATGAACCTACAGCTAATTCCAACTAACAAGTGAAATTCTTTGGGGCTGATACAATAGAAGAGCAACAACCTTGCAAGTGTCGGGAATATCCTAATAAAACCCCGGTATGGAGGGGGTGCGACATTTATTTTTCTGGGTAGCCTGGTAGGAGAGTGGCGGTTAGGAAGGTTTTTGGTTTGGACTATGGTTATGAAACCTTGGACTTGCAGTCGCTGCACCCCTCCTCCGGCCTTCCCACTTTCAGCGCCACGGCCAATGTCGCGATCCTGCATATAACAAAGTTGCTGCTTAACGGGTTAATCCGGTGGCTTATTTTCTGGGAGGTTTACCTCAACTACCGCACCCTTAGTGATATCCCTGGTGGCCCCACACCTGTATAAAATCAGGATAAAACAGGATAAAAGACTTTTCACTTATAAATTTTACATCGAAAATTAATTAATATTTTTTGTTAAATTTATAATGTGAAAAATAAATCCTGACTTTCTGACTTTTTATTTTGGTAAAAAGATTTCCACTCCACCTACAAAGGTATAATATGCACAAAATTATTACTTGACTTATTGTGTTATCTCCATGCTTCTACTATCAAAAAAAGAAATGACGTACAGGAAAAGGAGACAATTATCTATGTACTACTCTGGTTGTTATAGCACTGTGAATCAGGGTGAATTACCTAAACTCTTAGTTTGTAAAATTTTCGGCTCAGTGATTTATATATAACTTCAATATCTCCACTTAATTTTAACTTGTTCACCTACCAACTTTTTGTTGTCCTTCACCTTTCATTATTCATTATCCATTGAGGCCAGGTTGTACCTCTAACAGTTGTATATTTAACTATATATACCTTCGATACCTACCGCCTCTCTTTCATCCACTAGGTCATCATCATCTTCCCCCCTCCCCAGGTTTCCCTCCTTCCTTGTTCCTTCGCTTTATGTGCATCTGGTAAGCGTCTTCGGCAACTACTCAAGCCAATCTGTACATTTACATTCTCTGTTCCATACTCGTTTCGTTCTACGAGTATAACATCGTCACCGTCAACCGCCAAAGTTAACCTGACCTTTTACCACAATTAAATCAATTGTTATTTAATTTCAATTGTTGCAACCAATCGGTCATTCATCTATTCCCATGTACCCAAATTCTCCCGACGCCTTTCACCAGGTGAGAATGATCAATTCTTCCGTCAAGGCTTCTACTTTCACCTTGCAGTCAATGGAGTTCAAATGCCATGCTGCTTCGGTCTCGGAATATCAACTTGATATGCTCGAGCATTTGCTTTCTTTAGAGTCCAAGACTTTACCTAGCTTGACGCTTATTGAACAACAACCTGAAATCAAACTTGGTATGCGTCCGTTGCTTTTGGATTTCTTGATGGAAGTTATCACCATCTTGGGCCTTTCTAAGTCCACTTTTCCTCTTACTGTCAATATCATTGATCGTTATTGTTCCACTAGAATCGTCAAGAAACAACACTACCAATTGTTGGGCTTGACTAGTCTTTGGATCAGTTGCAAAAATTTGGACTCCAAATTTAAGATCCCTTCATTGAATGACTTGCGCAAGATTTGTGTGGATTCTTACTACAAGGAGTTATTCATTGAGATGGAAAAACACATCCTTAAATCCTTGGATTGGATGGTGAGTAGTCCTACCTTTGATTCGTTCATCGATTTGTACTTGAACATCTTGATCAATAATGGCTCCAACCCTACCGTGTCCAATTTGATCAAGAAATCATGTCACAAGATCAAGACGTTGTCTAACTACATTGGAGAATTATTTCAATTCTATCCAAATATCTATTTTGACTACACTTCATCCCAAATCGGTTTGATTTGCATCTTGGTCAGTATCTTGACCTTGAAAATCCCCATCAATCTCATTAGCTTGTTGAACTTCTACAATGATGTACTCAAGCAAATCCCTGAGACCGATGCTGAACCAATTCTTTCGGTGCTGTCATTCCAAAACCTCTTCAACAAGAATTTCTTCAAGAATTTGATCAAAATCTTGGATAACCCTCCAAAGTGTTTGGAAGTGAAATACTTTAGTGAAGACGGAAAGTACACTCAATTGATGAAATCATTGGTGAGTTGTGCTACCGATTCTTTGGCTTCATTGTTGGATCCTCCTGTGACTCCAAGAATGCAAGGTCAATGTGATCTGTTTGTCAAAAAGCAACCTACCCCAAGCATGCTCCCACTTACACCAGTATCCAACAGTACTAGCCCAAAGAGAATCAATGATCAAATCTTTGTGGAACAAAAGAGAGCAAACCCCAATACACCATTATCCAGGTGTAGTCCAATTAGTGACATGCAACCTCCATCATTTAAGAAAAGATCATTTGAAGACTTAAACAACCTGGAATCAACAAACTACGAAATTGAAACCACTGACGATGTCAAAAGATCAAAGACTGTCGCCAGACCGGTATTTTTCATCTAGCACTAGAGCTACTTCATTTTCATCAGCCATCAGAATAACTGGTTTATTATGATAGTTTGCCTAATTTATTTCCTATCATCCCCTTCATTGGGGCATATACCTTTGCATAAGTGTAATACACTACATACGTTGTACAATATGAAGCCATTATACCAACCTGTAGAAAAAATAGAGAACCCAAAGAACCAATAGAACCAAAAGAACCAGGAAGGAGAACCGCAAAGGAGAGCTAAAGAAGGAGAGCTAAAGAAGGAGAACTAAAGAAGGAGAACCATAAATAGAGTAAGAAAGAAGATTTGATATGATGCCATAATTTGCATTGATCCCATTCCACTTTGTCATTTGTCACTTTTCTCTTCCCGTTTCTCCTCCTGCTTCTCCTCCTGGAATAACCACCGATAAATTGTACAATGATCCAATGATCCAATGATCCAATGGTCCAATGGTCCAATGGTCCAATGATCCAAAACCCCGGGCCTGCACAGAAGGCGCCATAACTATAGTTTAGTGAATACATATGGCATAAGGCTTATGGCTTACGGCTAATTGCTAATGCAAGGCTTTATGGATTGAGGGTCTTAGCAACCATCGCGTATCACCAAGTAGTGTTGCATGATTGGTGACGGATTCTGGTGATCTGTCTTGGATCGGATGTTTATAAGTTTGTAACTTCGTAACTTCGTAACTTCGATTGAATATTCGGTTGCATGGTTATTCTTTCGGACCAGCCTTTTCGGTCAATTGGGTTCAGTTGTTTTGGGGTGGTGGTTTTGTGTTTGGTTGTTTTGGTTGTATTGGTTTGGTGTTTGCTCGTTGGTTGTTTTGCTTTGCTTGATTTGGTTGTATTTGCTTCTGGTTGTATTTCACTACCATACAACCTCCGTAAATGTCACCATAATGTCACCTCATCATGGTGGCATTGAAACTCCAAACGCGTCTCTGCTCTCGCTCGGGGGTTATTACTAGTCTGGGGAAAATTATTATGCCGATCGGTGGTCCTAATACACCGACAAATGGAAATGGAGATGAAAATTCACCAAGAATGTATAAGCTCCGAGTTCCAAGTTCCAAGTTCCAGTTCCAGTTTAATGGCCGGATAAAAGAGGTTCTTGAGTAATATTGCGGTTATCTTGACTCTTATCAAGTTGGCGTTGGCGTTGGCGTATTCTGGCGAGGCTACAAAATCATCAGAGAAGCCGAAGCCAAGGGAAACTAAGCAATGAGGCTTTGAACTGATTTAGCCCCAATTGCGACCATTGCGACCCAATTTCCATCCTCTTACTGTCAAAGGTGTTTAAGCTGTTAAGCCAATTAAACTGTGTAAGCTAGTTAAGCCTATTAAGCCAATTGACTAGTTAGTC
Organism: Suhomyces chickasaworum; assembly: GCA_030568495.1. Classification (NCBI taxonomy): domain Eukaryota; kingdom Fungi; phylum Ascomycota; class Pichiomycetes; order Serinales; family Debaryomycetaceae; genus Suhomyces; species Suhomyces chickasaworum. The sequence continues at coordinate 66,372 of JAJMGF010000019.1, read as the reverse complement.
AATGGACAGTTGACTCAGGCGGAATTAGACATGTTTGAATAGTAAACCAGGCGTAAATGAATCAGGTCTGTCTGGCCATGGTAGTGATGCCATACATGAAACAAATCAATTTCCTCCCATCCCCCATCCTCCAATTTCTACTCACCTTGACTCTGGACCCTGGGCCATTGGTCCTTGACCATTTTACTGTTTCATTATCCTTGCTACGACCCTTGGCCTTTGACATAAACCTCCCTCTGACATATCGCTGTAGCAACGATCACTCCAATCACTCCAGATAAGTAGGTTAATACCGGGTGGTTTGGTTAAAATGCTCTTATTATGGAAGAATTCACACATCCGTTCCGGGCCAAATGCCAGATGGGAGCAAATTTCACATCACCACGGTGGAAATGGAAACTGCAGTGTTACGCCTACTTGGCCCGAGAAGCGCCAATATACCATCAATACGTCTGGAATAGTACTGCACGGCGGTTGTTCACGGCTGATTTAACTACATCTTACCCGTTCTCGATTGCGCGGTGCAGATTGATTGCACGTCTGTATGCAGGCCACGCTTAACCCCCGATTAGGAAGGTGTATCATGATAGTTCAGATACACCAGAGATGTCGAAGTTGACGTGATTCCGACATTTATGCAGAGCGTTTGAGCATGTCGCTAAGGGTGGAAGAGGCCAAGTGGTCAAGCTGCCAAACATCCAAGTGACCGAACGGCAAAAGGCCAAACGGCAAAAGGCCAAAAGGGCTAAAAGGCAAAAGGCTAAAAGGCAATAGGCCGAAGGCCAAATTGGGCCAATTGGGCCAATTACATCCCCCACTAAATCTGGGCCAGAAACAGTAGAGGGTCACGTGCATGGGTTAGTGGGGATGCAACTGGTGTTGGGAGGACCCTCATTTTTCGCAATTTTGTTAATGTTAGTCCCATCATCCCCCACGTCCTATGATCCCCCAACTATCTCATGATCCCCCACGTGATACCAAACCTCATCCCATCGGCCCATCTGGCGTGGTTTCATTTAAACTACCAACACCCCAATAGCTCCAAAACCATCATGTCTACTTCCAAAAAGCAGGCTACAGCTACGGCTGCGTACCAGGGATACACAATAGCTTCCGGGTCTGAAATTCCTCAAATAAACTACCAAGGATCCCCCTTAACATCAGCCCAGTTTTACCAATCTTATGTCACTAAACGGTGTCCTGTGAAATTGACAGGAAACCATCCTCCCTTGGCATCACCCCATCTGAATCTGGACCACGATGGTGAAGGGATGGAAGATCTACTTCTGCAATCATTGGACCATGGAACAATTAATCTTCAATGCTTTAGTCCTCCACAACTAGAAACTACGCTTGCATACGAAGGAACGCTTCAAGTGGAACGAAAATTCCAAAATGGGTTTGGATCGGGTCAGGAACGGATTAGGGTGGATGCCAAACAAATGTTTGATATGATTCGTCATGGTTCGGGTGAATATTATCTCACTACTCAGTATGAAGATGAGGATGAAGGTGAAAATAGTGAGGAAGAAGAAGGTGAAGACAGTGAAGACGAAGAAAGTGAGGAAGAATATTCCGGAGTTTTCCGAGCATTGAATTCTACCTCGGTTAAACTGAATTTAACCCAATCTGAACCCAAACCCGATGGAAGTACTAGTTTTGGCATTAGTACTCTAAACCTGTCAAAATCAGGTCATGATGAAATTACAAATTTAGATTTGGCTTCTGGCATCGGTTCCGGCTCTGGCATTAGTTCCGCTTCCTATTCCGCTTCCAACAACAAAACATCCGAGAGTAGCGATGCTAATAGTGATGACGAGTCAATTGACTTTAATGATTTACATGATGATTTTGATGATTTGAGTGATTCCGGAGACGATGAGAATGTGAATGACGATGAGAATGAAAATGAAAATGAATTTCAATCTGAATTAATTAATTCTGACTTGAACATCACCAAAAATGAACTGCAACAAAGAATCAAACAACTTCTTCAGCCGCCTTTAACTAATTTGGTACGGCATCCCGATTTACTCCCCATTATTCCACCTATTCTTTCCTTCCTTGTTCCTCAACAGATCAATCTTTGGATGGGTCAATCAGGAACACAGTCTCCTGAATTCTCAATAGATCCAACTCATCCTACATGTGGTCTAGGTAAGGCCATCCCGAGTGCAAGGGGTTCTTCATCCGGCTTACATCATGATCATGCCGACAACCTCTACATTCTAGTTAGTGGCCGCAAGAGGTTTACTCTCTTTTCTCCGGCCGATGCCCACAAGCTCTATACCGTGGGGGACATCTATAAAGTATACCATAGTGGAGTGATTGATTATGAAGTCAATGAACGTTCTGGTAATTGGAAACATGTTCGTGAAGATGGTGCTATAATATCTGATATCATCAGATGGAAATTGGATAATTTAGAAGAAGAAAAATCCAATGACAATGCAAAGTTTTGGAAACTTCGTCGCATTGAACTTCTTGAACAACTTGAAGCTGAAATTAAAAGATCAACTCCCCATGCTACTTCAACCACTAAACTTGATCAACTTAATCAACTTGATCAACTTGATCCACCAAATTTTTCCAGAATCCCCCCGGCATTGTTACATATTGAAGAATTCGAAGATTCTGAAACAAGAGCTACTTTAAAGGAATTTGCCAAAAAGCATTTCCCAGGTTTTTTGGATTTAGAACGGTTTACCGTTTGGTTAGAACCAGGTGATATGCTTTATTTACCAGCAGGTTGGTTTCATGAAGTATCAAGTTTTGGAACTGAAAAATCCCAAAATGAAAATATTCACACTGCATTAAATTATTGGTTTGTACCACCTACAGAATCCAATGAGGAACATCCATACCAAGATGAGTATTGGTCTCTGGATTGGGCCCGGACTGTAGCTTGTATTAAAGCAGAACGGGCTAAATTTAGTGGGAACCAATAAACCCAACTTGGAACAAGAAAATTGAATGGAAGAGAGAATGTCGTTTTCGCTATAGTTTGGATTTAATTGATGCTGGATGTCGCTCTGGTCTGTCCTGGGTTTGTTCTGGTTTAGCTCTGCTATTTCAGGCGTCCTACATGTTTCTGAAAACATGTCATTTGTTGGTCAAGAGGTCAAAACCTTATGGGCTTGGGGTTGTGCTTGTGCCGAGGCCGATGGCTTGGGGTTGGTGCTGGTGCAGAAGCAGAAGCTGGTGCCGATGGCTTGGGCTGGAGCTGAACCAAAAACTGTGACTTGAGGCTTGGGTCTTGAGGCTGGGGCTGGGGCTGGGGCTGGGACTGGGGCCTAGAAAATTAAATAGGCTCTCTCTTTTATTTAGTATAATTCCAACTTCTTTCAGGTACACTACATTGCATGACCTTTGATTCCCCTTCCCCTTGACCTAAACCAGGATATGGACTTCAACTCTTCAAGGGACAATCTTCGTAAAGAAGACATGGTGGGCTACAGGTTTCATTCACTTAAGAGAAGGTTTGGGGCTCGGTGCTCCTGTGCTCCTATGCATCTTCAGGACATTTAATAAATAGCTAACTTATATTAATAAAATTACACTGATAACTTCTTTTGGACTCAATCTTCTTTGAATTGATTCTTCTTTGGATCAGCTGTCACTTTGGTAATTGTGGTGTTGGTTGTATCTTACTCTTTACTCTTTAGTCTTTACTCTTTTCTGCTGAAGCTGAAGTTGAAGTTGAAGTTTCCCCTGAAGTAATTAAGAAATGGTGCATTTGTTAGTAGCCCAAGTGTCGGTTACTGCTTATTATATGCTTATAAGCGATCTAGAAGTTCTACGGCGAACGGCGCCTGGGCTTAGACCGTCAGTGTTACCAAAACTGAGGGGAAAATTAGCAAAAATAGCATATCAGAATAGCAGAATAGCCTCGGTAGATTAATTAATATCCATTTCATCGAGTGCTATTTACAAGAAATGGCACAGCTTTAAGCCATAGGCCACTATTTCATAATTGGCACCGATCGTCTGATTTACCAAATTGAACCCACTTTGGCCTAGACTACAATTATCAAGTGAAATAACCAATAATTGACTTAATTAGCTTGAACAAAAGAATCTGGAGCTTTAGCTGGAGCTTTAGCTGGAGCTTTAGCTGGAGCTTTAGCTGGAGCTTTAGCTGGAGCTTTAGCTGGAGCTTTAGCTGGAGCTTTAGCTGGAGCTGGAACCTAGTGGCTGGTTCCTTAACATGCATAGCTCCACGGGGAATTGAGTATCTTGGCGGGTAGAATGATGTGTTTATTCGCCAGTGTTATATCCTATAACGAGCTACACTTAAATTTTACTTAGACGAATGCGATGGTGGCCCAAATGGCAAGACTTCGTCTATTTGACTTTTTGACTATTTGACTATGTGACTTGGTACCTCAGTTTAATGTACCTATTTGGGAGTTTAATTACATGCATACTGCACCTCAAGCCACATGTTTCCGCGCTAGTTCCATAATTCCGCTATAGTCCATGTTTCCACTATAGTCCATGTTTCCTAATGCGGCGGGTTCCAGCTAGTAGTGGCCACTTGAAGGACATAGGCCGTATTTCTAGAACTATTAACTTGTGAGTAGCATAGACTAATTTGGAGCAATAGTTCCCTTCTCTTAGCCTGTTTCATGCACTGAAGACTTTCAATTGAAGACTTTACAATTGAAGACCATCCAATTGAAGACCTTTCCTATCAGGTCAAGTCAAGTCTGGAAAGCTTTGACGAATCAAGCAGGCCGTTGCCAGTGTAGGTAATGTACCATCTTGGCGTCTACAAGCACGGTGGAATTAGTTAAGGCGCAGCTGTTTAGGATGAGGGCTGAAGCCCTGGATCCTGATCCTCATGTGACTGCGACCCCCGAATCACATGTTTGACTCACGTGACAGAGTTTGGTGGTGATACCACGTGACTAATATTATATCAATCAATTGATCAACCCCCCGTGGCTCTTGTTACATCCCCCTAAGGTTGATGATATCCTGCCCCACATCTAAGCAAAAGGGCTAAAGCCCTGTGACTTGTTTTTAATTAAATAGAGGGGTTCCATGGTGAATTTCCCCACCATCACCGGCTGACTACTTCATATCACCACTAGGGCTCTTAGGGCTGGGCTACTAGGGCTCTTCACCTAGATGGAAGTGATAAGCCTAGAAGAGCACGGCATACGGCATTCCATTCCGGGCCGATATCGTGCGCAGGATAGTAGTCATAGGACGTAACCATAGTACAACCCCGGTTTACGAGTTTACCATTCATTTTACTCACATTGTAGTTGAGGATTAGTCATAAACTTTGGGGAATATAAGGGGTGAATGAAATATAGTGACCTAAGGTATTGGATCTCATCATTTCATTACAACCAACTGGGGTATAGCTAACCTTATACTACTTTATTCTCCTCATGGGGTTTTGTGTAATTTTTCAGATCAGTTTATGGTTGACACACGATTTGTTTGAAAAGCAGTCCCAGCCATAATCCGCCCTATATACAGGACTGCATCTTATTGCTCCTGTACATCCTGTAAGTGAAAGATTGTATCTTTTATAATTATCAATTCCACTTATCAATTCCTCTCCACAGGCTATTGCCGATTTACGCTCCTATACTTTTTACACCTCGATCTGCTCGATATATATTCAGTTATATATCGCTAGAGTAAGCATCAGTTGTTCCGTTCGTTCGGTCCTTCGATCTTCCTTATTTGTTTGACTAGTATTAACTAAAAGGTTATCGCCTTATCGTTAAGCATTTGATTATCGTTTGACAAAGGCCTCCACTCCTCCACTCCTCCACATTAACAAATCATTTTGAATACGTCTTTTTCATATATGGACTTTCACTGTTAATCAGATTCTAACGGAAGTCGTTTTTTTTCAGTCTTTTTATCAATCTTTTTGTTCGTTTTTGTTCATTGATAACTTCAAGATTCATTAAAACATCGAATTTTTTTCCTATCCGGTTATTATCTGTATCATCAAGTCCCCTTAACAAAGAAAAAAATCCAAATTTTGTTAATCAGAATATGGCTTTAGCTGATAGAAGACCTTTGGGTATTCCCGTTTCTGCCATTCCTGCCTCACCATCTTTCAATCCAAAGACACTCAGCGTCAGTCAATCCAATGATGCCACCCTTTCATCGTTTGATGAATCGGTTAATCCATTGACTCCTGAAAAAAGCATGAGTCCAGGTGAGCTTTCTCCAACTTCTCGCAGTATCTCGCCTGACTCGTTAATGACTAACGATCCCTCATCACAATCAAAAAAACCATTTTCTCGTGGTTCTACTCCTCCAACAACTTCATCAACACCTCCATCATCCCAAGCTTTAACCAAAAAACCAAAAAATCCATCTCGTGCTCCCATTGCTACCGGTATTTCTACCACCATTCCAGTTACTGGTGAAAAACCACGTCCAGAACAAAAGAATGATCCTTCTTTAGAAGATGATGTATTGTATGCCATCTTCCTTATCTTATACGAGAAAGACCCCGAAGGTAGTGGTATGACAGTTAAACAAATTTGTGATGTCATGGTTGAAAGACATCCAGAAATGGCTAACTTATCTACCAAGACTTCTAACCTCGTTTCCGCCAAATTAAATGCCTATGTTAAGCGTGTGGAAAAAGGTGAAAACAATTTGAAATATGCTTTGTCCAGAGATTGGGCAGACGCTTCCCCAAAACGTATGGTTTACGTTTATCGTGGGTTATTAGCTGAAGACTTCCATGTACATGTGAAAAAATTGATGGAAATTCAAAAACAAGATCAAACTGGACGTGATGATGTTTCCCAATCTCCAAAATCGGGTTCAGGTTCAACTTCTGGCTCAACCATCAATTCTCGTCCAACGGTTTCTTCTGATATTAATATGGATGATCCTTTAGAGGCTGGCAAACAAGCAACTTTGGCCAAACCTCGCAGACAAACCATGTTTGATTTGGGGATCACCAAGAATACTTTTTTGGATTCTCCTATTGATAAATCCAATCTATTCGTTCCTTACTCTTCAGCTCCAGTTACTGCTTCTTTAACTGAAACAAATATTAATTCAATTTCTAAAGACTCTAAAGATGAATCCAAAGCTCAAGAGTCTGATCTTGAATTAGAAGATTTCGAAGTATTTGATGATGAAGAAGATGATGATTTATACGTTGAAACCATGCGTAAAAATGGGAAACGTTCAAAATCAATGTCTTACCTTTCATTAAATAAGAAATCAAAGATCTTAACTGCTGCTGCTGCTGCCCCAAGAGCTTCTCGTGCTCCCAGCTCACATAGTCCCAATGCTGCTGCTGCCGCTGCCGCTTTACATGCTGCAGCTTTGAAAGCTATTTCCAATCCTTCATCCTCAGTCAGTTCTCCAAATATCAAGGCTAATGCTTGTAATAAGAAATGGATTAATGTTATTCGCTCAGGCTTTTTAACTCAAGATATTGGTGCTCCTGAGGATATCAGTTTATCCGACTTGGATAAGTTTTTTACATAAATATTCAAGGGGAATTACTTGATATTTATTGCTATTTTACTATTTTTATCCACTGGTCCATTGGCTGTGTGATTTCTTCTCTTTGGGTCTTAACACAATAATTAATTGGGTTGTATTATGGTCTTTGTTCTATTATCTCTCTCTCTACTTCTCTTATCCACCAACATAGTTGTTAGTGGATTTATATATATTTGGCGTTATCTCTAGAATCTTTCAATATAATGATAACCATAGAGGCTGTTGGTGATCCTTAAAGGTAGTTATAATTAATTACTTGTTAAACAAGTTTGTATCGATACAATTACCATTTGATGAATTGTATCATTCTATCACTTTTTTACTTCAATCTTGATCCTTTAATCTTGATCCGTTAATCTTGATCCGTTAATCTTGATCCGTTAATCTTAATCCTTGGAACTTGAAGACCTTCCTAGAATCATTTGATGAATTCTTTAATTCTTTAATTCTTTAATGTTGAATGTTTAATTCTTTAATTTTTATCTAATTGTTTGATTGTTGATTCTTTAATGTTTAATTGTTGATTCTTTGATTTTTATCTATTTAATGTATCAATCCTGTTTTGTCTATAATTATTCTAAGACATATAATACTTGGGACCATCTCCACCTTCAGGAACTGTCCAAGTAATGTCTTGTTCGGGTACCTTAATGTCACACGTTTTGCAGTGTATACAATTTTGACTATTGATTTGGAATTTCACTCCCAATGGTTCTTGTTCATCTTCAACATATTCGTATACTCCAGCAGGGCAAAACCTTTGCTCAATTCCCTTGAATTTAGGATAACTTTTCTGGGTATGAAGTCTGTGGTTTTGTTCTGGTATTCTTAAGTGACATTGTTCATCTTCGTCATGGTAAGTACCTGTTCTTGATACGGAGGTTAACAAATCGAAGGTGAGCTTACCATCGGGTTTTAGGTAGTCGATTGGTTGGTAATTCTTTGCATCTCTAGTTGCAGCAGCATCGGTTGAATGATGGTTTAATGTCCATGGCTCATTACCATTGGTTAACATGGTGGATAATCCCGAGTGGGCCAAACCCCCAATGAATCCTAATGGTCCGTTGAATGAAGGACGAACGTTTCTGACTCTATACAACTCTTCGTAAGCCCAAGAATCTTTGAATGTAGTCTGATAATTCTCCAAGACAATTGGGGTATAATCTGGATCTTCAAACAGAGTCTCATCTACAGCACCAAGCAGATTGATTTCCTCAAAAATTGATTCTGCTGCAACAATACCTGATTTAATGGCTGTATGAGTACCTTTAACTTTAGGAACATTAACGAATCCTGCGGAACATCCAACTAATACACCACCAGGGAAGTAAAGCTTTGGAATTGACTGGTATCCACCTTCATTTAATGCTCTAGCAGCGTATGAAATACACTTTCCTCCTTTCAAAACATTGGAATAGTAAGGATGAAGCTTCATCTTTTGGAATTCTTGGTATGGAGAAACATATGGATTAGCGTAGTCCAATCCCACCACGATTCCAACAGCGACCAAGCCATCACCGAAGTGATACATAAAGCCACCTCCATAGACATCGCTGGAAAGAGGATAACCCATACTGTGACCAACATAACCTTTTTCGAAGTTTTCAGGAAGAACTTCCCAAACTTCTTTTATACCCAAACCGTAGGTTTGTTGATCAGATTCTGCACGTAAATCAAATTTAGAAATTGCTTGCTTTGATAAAGATCCATGACATCCTTCTGCTAAAACAGTGACCCGAGCATGGAACTCCATTCCTCTTTCGAATGAGTCTTTGGGGGTTCCATCCTTGGAAATACCCATGTCCTTAGTAGCAACTCCTCTAACAGAGCCATCCTCAGCGTAAACTAGTTCGTTGACTGAGATCCCTGGATATAATTCCACACCCAATTCTTCTGCTTGTTCTGACAAGTATTTCACCACATTATTCAAAGAAACGATATAATTACGGCCATGGTTGGCCATTTGTGGGGGCTCTGGTAAAGGAAATGCGTAGCTTTCTGTCAAGTAGTTCATTGAGTCCTTGGTGACTTTAGTGACCAAATCTGCTGGTAATGGGATTCCTTCAGTTTCTTCGGTTAATTCACTATCCGGGAACAATTCTCTGAAAGCTTTTGGTTCGATGACGGCACCACTGACAATATGCGAGCCAAAATCACCGGCTTTTTCCAACACAACCACCCGAAGGTCTCCATCTCCATTTTCATTATCAAGTTGTTTCAATTTGATGGCAGTAGCCAATCCGGCTGGACCTCCTCCGACAATACAAACATCAATAGAATCGGCGGCTCTTTCTTCATTCAAGCTTGTCTGGTGCTCTTCCGACATCTGTGAAATCGGCACCTCTTGTAAGGCCCTTGAACTCATGGAAAACTCTCGAATCATCGAGTGACTCATTGTTAAGGATTGGTTGCAAACAAAGATTCCATGGGATTTGAGTGAAGTTTTTACACCATTGAAACGGCCTCGAGCTAGGGAGTTGGACAAGCTCGTTATTGACCGAGAAACCACCTGCCTTAGTGGAGAATACATCGTAATGGATTTGTTGTGGAGAAAGAAGATGTGATATATTCACCCAGAAAAAAACGTTTAGTGCACTTTATTGGCGAATCAAAAAGGGCAGATTTCTAAGCGGAAGTTGGTGGGCCGGGAATGTTAAATAAGCCTGGCATAAAAGAAGAAGTATGGCTAAACTTGGAAAAGTGATTCACACTTCAAAGGGTCCTACCCAAAAGGATTTGGGTGGTGGTTTGAGATAAGCATGTCAGCCGTGTGAGAATTGACTCGAAATTATATGAAGTGACTCGGGTGATAAGCTGCGAGAAAATCAATCAGTGAGTCGGTGAGTCGGTGTTTGCTCTGATCAATAACATTATTGCAATATAACAATATAACATTCATAAATCCAGACCCCATGGAGGATCAACTTATTTGCAGGTTGTTGATGTTGTCAATGAGCTGATCCAATTTTTTCAGTATTTCAATTTTTCAGTTATTTCAATTTTTCAATTATTTCAATTTTTCACTTTTTTCATAGGTTTCAAAATATTACCATCTTTCCCAGTAAAATTAGGAATAGAACTCATGAAGTTAAACTAGGTCGCTAGATTGGTTTTGTGAAAGATGGGAAAGGAGAATTATTCAGTCACCACCCATATTTCGTTCTCGCCTGATATGGTAGAATGATTTCAATCGTCTAATTATCACATCAATAAATCAGACGATAAGTGTCCGTATGAGGAAGTTTTGACATTGACATTGACAGTTGTCAGTTACAGTTGTTGGTTACAGTTGACAGTTGACACTTCAACCTTTAATCAATTAACATTGTAGCCAACGTACGTACTCAGTAAAGGTGATAAATTCGTCATCTCGCTCTACCAAATGATGTGATCTGGTGGTAGAATCTTCAATGGTGACAGGATAATTTTTGCACCATTTGATCTGGTGGTTAATTATCATATTATAGAAAATATTTTTCATGCTAACAAGATGGAAAGTCAGCAAACTCTTGTCAACGGGATAGATCCTACAGGCAAAAGACACTTCACGACATTTAGCTGATCAATGTTGTATTACATAATTAAATATACAATAAACAGGTGGAGTTTAGAAATCCCAATTGAATCAACCAATATGCTCAAATTAAACCATTTGATAAAATGTATCGGCTAAATGCAACCTTAACTTTAATTGTAACCTCGATATCCCGACTTTAGAGGTGCGATATAAGCTCATATGGAAACTTATGTCTCTCATCATGATACCCAGATCGTCAAATCCCGTTTTGATTCACCCTCGGAATCTCCATCCGCATCACTAAGCTCATCTAACATATCTACTGCCAAAATCCAATCATCATTAGAGTCCATAACCACAAAATCACCATCTTCATCCTTATACTTCAATTTATTCACACTCACTTCTTCTCCCACTGCCCCATTCGTTACCAAATGTGATGAAATCCTTTGATATAATTCCAGAAATTGAATATTGGTAGACACTTGTAGTATTTGGCTCACTTCAGATGAGTTATACACCAATTTAATCATGATATCATTAGCAAATGATTCGGTTGGAATTGTCGCTGGGGTTGAATTGGAATATGGTGCCCCATTTGAGGATATTCTCGACGAAGGCTCAGTTCCTCCTCCAGATTTGGCTCTTTGTTGTCTCATCATACTAAATGTTGACGATGAAGAATGATGACGGAGATACGATGATCCATTGGAAGACCTGAGACTGATATTGTCATTACTTGAGCTGGCAGAATTAGAATTGGTTGGTGGGTTAGGGGAATATGTTGCGTAAGCTGCTGTCACATCATAAAGAGATGAATCATTAGTCAGTTGGGATCCATGAGAGTCTCTCAACTTCTTATGAATTTGAGTATTCATCTCATTCGTTTTCAAGTTCCTCAAACATGCTTCCCATTGATTTCTAGTTTCTTCTGTTCTGTATCTTAAGGCAAAAGAACCACTTTCTTTCTTGCCTGACCACGAGATTACCAAGGTATATCCGTTATTATTGTTAGATGAAATGTTGTAAATTTCCAGTATGTAGACCCTTCCTTTCAATTCCAATGGAGAAGTCTTATCACTTTTAGCTTTATTTAATGTTTCTAGTAAATTTGCTGTCGAGCTTGAATTAACTGATGCTGATGACTTCTTTCTGGTGGATAAAAGGTCTCTTCTCTTTTTAGTTTCTTTTTCTTTGTTCTCGACCACCTTTTCAGTTTCTACGAAAAAGAAGACAATTCTCTCAAATAGGTAAGCAACGTATTCTCTCTCGTTGTCAACGTCTCTAACACCAACGTGACCGTGGTATAATAATTCACCTTGATCTTTAAGGTTGAATCCTCTCCAATTTGAAACTCTTTCTATTAATTTTTGTAGGTATTCCACATTTTCTGCTCTTCTTTGGGCTTCATTGACTTGATTTGCTAAATCTTTCATGGCACTATTAGCTATGAGTAACTCACTATATGATGCCGAAGGAGGTAAGTTTGGATCATGTGCTTCCGGTGAAGTTTTAATTAATTCTTTCAACAATAATGGGTATTTACATAACCTTTGAATAGGTTTGATAATGAAAGATTGTAATTCAAAACCCGGATCCAATCTTGAGGAAGATTTCTTTAAGTTGGTAGCTTCTTTATTGATCAAATCGATTGCTGATAATTGACCAATGGTCCAAGGTTCATAAGCTTTGAATGGACCAGAAGATGCATGAATGAATATACTTCCAATTCTTTGGTATTTATTAGGAACGTGAATGTTACATTCCAATCCATTGAGGAATCTGCGTTGAAAATCAATGATCTCATTCAAGTTAGGGAAGAGAACATGTATTTGTTCACTTGAAATAAGTTCCATATTAGCTAAGTCATCCCGATACAGAGCCAATAATTCTAAATCTTGAACATACTTTCTTTCTGTATCGATGATTTCTTTGAAAACTTTAGAGCGGTCATCAGATATGGATATTTCTGCCATTGAATTGACTAAGGCAGGATCGAGTTCGAATTTCTTTGTATTGTTCATGGACAAGAGTTTATTGACCACTTTAATGATTTTAAGCAAATCTTGGGTGCTATCCAGAAAAACATTGGAGATGGTAAACATGATATCGTCATCAAAGTTGAGATTGGTCTTGACGGCAATGAGAAAGTCATAAACGGATTTCTTACAAATACGTAAGTCATCACTGCTGATAACAGGGATTTGAGCTTCAGGCATGATAGAATTGAAGATTAAACAAAGGGGAGCACCTTGTTGGAATAGCTTCCATAATTGGGTGGCAGGATCCACGCTTAAATTTGCAGGTAATACACCGGCAGTGAAGGTGAAAATGTTGTTGTTTATCAAGGATTTATTTGAACCTATTCCATTATTAATGGCAGTTATATTGGAACTTGAAGAAGTATCAGAATGGATGGAAAAGCCCATGGAACCCACTGAAGCACGATAATCATTGGCCGAATGAGATGAATCTTGTTGCATCTGTTGGGAAAGTGCCAACGCTTGTTGTTCAGCACATTGTTCGGAAGCATTAAACGCCAAGTTCAAGAACGGTTCCATACCTTCGATGGTGGCCAATTTTTGCTTGAGTGATTGACATTGAAAGTTCAAATGATCTTGAGCCGACAGTTGTTTATTGAAGTTGGAATTGATGGCACTAATAGGACCCAGAGCCACACGGGTAATACTGGTAGTAGACGAGTTGAGGGAAAGGTTGGAGGTAGTGGACACGGTTCTAAAGGTGCCTGGGGGACTAGGATGGCTCATGTCCATGGTGGGTAGAGGGGTGGATCAAACGATTGTCGCCACGAAGAATATGGCAGGCTATAAAGCTAGGGATTAACAAATGATTAACAAATGATTTAGCCGTGGTAGGAGAGGATTAGTTGGAGGTGATTTTTGTTTTGAGGCAGTGCGAGAGGAGGTTGGGGCGATTAAGGACGGGGCGCCTGGTAGGGAGTTAAACGGGTTGAAACTACAATTAGAGAAGGGATGGTCCTACGGCTGTTATGTTATGATATTAGTAGAAGAATTGAATGAATAAGTTGAATTAATTGATGAAATTGCTGTTTAATTCCAGGTGGTTAATGTGGTGGGATACTCTGGATCGGTCTGAGATTTACCGAGACAGGTCTCAGATCTACACACATGTTTACAAAAAATTTGTTTTAGGATATGTCACACGTTGTTGGACCCGATCGAGGCAACGGACTTGAAATCCCCCACTTTAATTCTCTAGGAGGTTAGCGAGAAATTTGGCGAGGTGGAGGGGCAGTGGGGGCAGTACACGCCCAATTACTGGGCTCTTCTCATCCAGAATTGGTTACGGCCACGATGGCTATGAGCAGGAGAGTAGGCGACATGGGGAATTTCACAGTGATTCTATTGCAGCAGCTGCAGAAGCTGCAGCAGCACAGGCCCATGACGCCATGTACTCCACCGCCCATTGGTTTTGACGAGCCGGTTCTAGAAACATGATAAATTAGGCCAGGAAGGTGATAGCAGGCACATGAATTGCAGGCACCTACTGGTTGGAGTGGTATCGCCGGTGCAGACATGCGCGACATTTATCCTAATTTCTCTACATATGCATTTATAAATGCACATGCACCTTCCTGCATTCACAAAACTACTCCTGCATCTGCAATCGCTCCTGGCTATCAGGAGTTAACCTGAATCTATTAATTTCATGCGTTATTAGATGCATCGTATCCACTGCAATCAATATGTAAATGCGCTCGATGCATGGCCATCGGCTCAATGCTTAATGCTGCCCTTCTTATTCATCCTTCTTTACTGGACTCCTTCTTAACTGGACACTGCTTAGTTCTATTAGTCTGTTCCGACCTATTGTTCCGTATTCCATGCATGTCGTATTTCATGCTTATGGGTCTATCAGCAACTATTACCTACCTCACCTACATTAGCTACAACTATAGTGATGGTTAAATGTCGCACGGCCATAAGTGTCTATTTGGGTGAGGAAACTTCCTTGCCCCACTCCCCCTCCTTCGGGCAGTTGAACCACCTTGCATGGTTACGGCTACGGCTACCACTACGGCTCTTTATCTATCCATCAGGACAAATGTCGCCATACCCACTTCATTATCCAAACACATTTACTTGCTACATCCACTTCCAAAGCTGAGACTTTAATTTTGATTTTGACAGATGATCCGAACAGCATATGCCTGCCCCATATCCTGGATCTGGCCTCCTAACATAATAGCAATTCCATGCACAATTTCTACTTGATATCCCTTTGTATGCATTAAGATGGAATAATATGTATAGTGAAAAATGTGAAATATGTGAAAAATATCCCCTAGTGGATCTTGCAGAATCAACCTGAATCGTGGTGGATTTATCTGGTATCTGACATTTGACACCCTTCGTTTCTGGAAACACTGAAAAATGAAAAATCTTACGGTATGAAAAATCTTAGGGTAAATCTACCATATTTCCAACCCAGGATAACATGCTTTTCTCAACGTTATGAGACCAAGTAGAATTCAATTGTTCTCGGATTTGCGATATGTCGACATTTTGTGGTCAATAGAAGCTCACCTTACTTAGTGGTTTGGATTCCTTACCCCAAAGGCGGTGGGCCCCTAATAGCTTAATATCTTAATATCTTAACTTCGTTCCGGTTTCCTGGTTAGAGTAATGGTAGTGCCATAATCACTGGTATAAGCAAACGCCGTCTTGTTAGGGAACCATGCCACACAAGCAAATGTCAGTTGTCCCGAAACACTATTTTGTACCTCATATACCTCTTCTCCAGATTCAACATCAAACACCCGGACATTGGAGCCTCGGTCAAATGATGCTGCGATATAGGTACCGTCTCGAGATGCGTCTACGCAGGCAATGGCTTCATCCACGGCAGTGATGACTTTGCTGTTAAGCATTGAGGCAGTATTCCACATACTGATAGTGCCTTCATTAGATCCCACCGCAACATAACTGCCTCTAGGATCCACCGCAACTGTGGTAGCCGAAGACCGATGTCCGGTCAAGGTGGATTTCAACTTCACCCGAAATTCCTCCCCTTCAACGCCGTATACTGGTAGAGTTCCATCATTCAATGCTAACAAAAAGAAGTCATGGCCATGATTGAACCACTGGACATCATAGATATGTTCGTCTATGCGGAATTCCTGGACCTTCTTGTAGTCTTGGGCCACCGAAAACACCAACACCGTGGAGTCTCGATCCACCGCTAAAACAAGCTTACCATCTCGAGAGTACGACACGAGCTTTAAACAACTGGGCTCTTGTTGTCCCAACGACTTTTCCACCTTGATCAGCTTCTCCAACACCCCGGTCTGGCCCTTCCAGATCTTGATGTATTCGTCCCGTCCCACCAGTGCAAACGTGTGTTCTGTCTGGAGGTTCCACGACACCCGCTCTACTGAGCGGCTATGAGCATCTTCAATCACGATGGGATCCGACACTCTATCGGGCAAACACCGCCAGATTCGAAGCGACTTGTCGGTCCGCGACGCCACAAGCCTGCTACCAGTCACGTTGATCGATAAGAGGATGATCTCGGAAGATGTTGAACTATGGCCTGGAAGCGGCTTGTCGCGTACAAGCACCGGCGTGAAGTTCTTGAAGAAGTTTTTATTGGATTTGATGGACATCACGGGTCCTGTGAATGCAATTAAGAGATTAGAGGTGTAATTGGGCCACAGTAGGCGTTGTATAGTTCAATCAGGTTCTGGTAGTCTGGTGTAGTGTTAACCATTTGGAGATGAAGATATCGCATCACCTGACCGTATCGCGGACTGTATACAAAATGCGACATTTCAGACGTGCCCATTTTTAACCACGTACTGTATGCAGGACGAGACATTCCTATAGTGTGCAATATCCAGCCCACGCACTGTTACCATCCCTGTTCTTGGTGATGTTTGTGTCACTTGCAGAATGGTATTGCAGTATGGGTTTTCTATACTGACTTTCAACTTTCTATTTAAGAATCAATCATATAATCATCATTGCTGTATGCAGGACCGCGACATTTCGTTTTCCTGTGGTACCAGTGTCTCTTGTATTTGGTGGATTTTGTGTAACCTGTTAATTTTTTCACCCGCTAGTAGGGGTATTTCAAAGCGCAAAAAAGTGTCCCCCAAATGTGTCCTCCAAAAGGTCGCCCCAAAGTGTCGCCCAATTGCTCAGAATCGCCCAGAATCCACATCTATGCAGCCTTGACATGATTGTCCTTATCCCGTTCTCGAACCCTTGTGAACTGGAAAATATCTCCGAATTATGTGGATAGGGGAGATCTCTTGGTATAGTGAAAAAATAACCATACTAGTGGGGATTAGGTAATTTCCAGTGAGAAAATACGGCTCGAATACTCCCGATCTGGGTCTTGGTAATGTGGCTTGTTATTAGTGGGGGTACGGTGGGGGTGCAAATGGGGAATGCCTGAGGGATCTTCAGGGATCTCACCAAAACTCAAAGGGTTCAATGAGTTTGGTTGGTGGTTGGTGGTTGGTGGTTGGATTCGGAGTTTGATGGACTGGATGTTCTTTGGGTGGTTCGATGCATGGATCATCTCTCAGTCGCCTTGTTTTCAGCCTTTATCGTTTCATTATGGTGCATTAACCTGCAGTTACACTATAATTGGGCTTGTTGAAACTGATTGTTTGCAGATAGACCGCGTAGGATTTCACATTACGTAACTGTTTTCTGTGGCAGTTGTAACGAAGTAGTGACAAAGTTCCAACTCAGTTTCATGTGGTCCGTCGTATGTTATTGTTGTCGAGCTGGTCTGCCCTGCCAACAGAAGGACGGTGCTTCATCCCTGTATTGTTGCTTAATTATAGCACCGGATTTATGCGGGTCCTCTATAGTTAAGAGATTCTCGCAGCCAACGCTCTCAACACCCACAACCACCTGAAATTATCTGGGTAATTGTGACGTTAACTACTGAGGTTAGACCTAGAGTTTAAACCGTTACAATATTATTGTCCATATTATTGTCCATATTATTGTCCCTATTGTCCATATCGTCGATTTTGTCCATATTATTACATCGAGGCTTTTGAAATAATTCTCCGTATAATGGGTTAGTAGGGGTGTGAATTATTCCATAATAATCCGTATTTTGCACCCTACCCTGAACTCCTAATTGCTATTATACTGCATGATTCCGACGCATCCGTTACTAAAACATCCTGATATTTATCTATATTTTCTTCAGTTAAACCATTAATGCTATTAATGCTATGAGCATGGTGAGTCTTCGGAGGTTGGTTGTTACTTGATGGTTGTTGGTTGTTACTTGATGGTTGTTGGTTGTGGTATCTCAGAATAATTTCAAACATTACCATTTACGAATTATCGTCTGAGTAATAAAATCATAATTGAGCTGAACACTTTGTATAAATTAATTCAACCACAAACTGACTACCACTTGAAATGATAATTGAAGCTCAAACACTCGTAAGAAAAATTAATTACCGCAAACTGACCACTTGTTGAAATTTCAATTGAGCTGAAACAGTTTGTAACTTTGAGCAACTCAACCGCAAACTGGCCACTCGTCGTATTTTTGTCTAATTCACGATTCCGTGTTGATGGACTGCCTTAATTTCACAATTGTCATAATCTCAATTGTCACATAGTCTCACAATTTACACCACCCAATAGCTGAATATGGACTTCTACTTGAAACAATAAGCAGTTTTGGAAGAGATCGTGATGATAGTAACTTAAACAGTTCAACATATTATGATGATTAATCCATTAATTTGACTTGAATTAATTCCATTGAATTAAATTGAGTTCTTGTTGTGGAAGTTTATGAGTTCTCTAATTGAATGTTAATTCGACTATTTGAATAGTTTAACATTTAGTTGTGATAGAATAATTGAAATGACTGCATCAATTGAAGAGATTTGATAGAAAAGAATTAAATTGACTAAACAACATTACAAGGGATAATTGGACTGAATTAAATAGGTAAAATTGGAGACAATTTGAAAATGATTGATTTGAGTCAATAATAATTGAAGTCAATATCTATTCTATTGAGTCAATAATTATCCAATTGAGTCATTCATTTATTGAATTGAGTTGATTCTTCATTAATGATCTGATGGAATTGAATGAAATTATTTTCTTTAATTGTTTGATCAAATGTTGATAAATCCAGTGATCCCCAAGTTTGGAACCACATGATCTCAATTTATTCCAACTGACTTTATAGCGTTGGAGATTCCAGTGATGCTTTCTTGATTTTGAGCCTATACACTGCATGAACCAGACTTTAATTTCCTTCCAATAGTTCATTACTATTGCAATATATGAGGATCGATCGGTTCTCTATGATATGTCAATCCAGTTATGCAATGAAACTCACCCGAAATTAACCAAATGGAAGATCGATCAATCCAATTCGCCAAGTATCCATTAAACCAGTAAGCTGAGAATTCGAATATTAACTGGGGTTGTCAATACTTGGCGTTTTCGGTCAATTTACCATTCGGTGGATTAACTCTCTTTCTGAATTAATTAATCTTAGCTGATTTAATCCCAATATGAAGAATATAACCATAAGTTTGAACTACAGATTAAATTAATCTCAATATTTAGATTCTGACATTATTATGAAACATCCTAATAAAGATGAGAAGTTTATGAGGTAATATTGGTGAGAAATGAATAGAAATTGATAGTGATTCCCAATTCAATTCTCTACCAATTCAATTCTCTACCAATTCAATTCTCTACCAATTCAATTCATTGAAACAATTGATCTAGGAGATGAGAAATCAGACTTTCCATAGAATTCAGCCCACGCATTTCTTCAACAACCAAAGCTCTCTAGGTCTCCAATTGTATATTCCTTCTGCTGCCCTCTTCCTCATCTCACCAAAGTCATTAGGATACAACCAAAACAACCAAATGTCTCACAATTACATCACAAAATACATTCCAAAGAAATATTCCAAAGACCATTAAAGGATTCGATCCAAACAATCCCCAACAACTACTTATAAACACCAGTTTCACATCTTATATCTCGATGTCACATCCCATGACATCTCACTAGTAATACCTCAATGTCACATTTCATGACATCTCATGACATCTCACTAGTAATTCCTCCATGTCTAATCTCTTCACTTAACGTCTCTACATTTCTACTATTCCTCCACTGAACCACTCAATGTCTCAAGTTCTGTCTCATTGTCTCTCGCTTCCACTGTGTTCTAACCCCATAATGATTTTATAATTCTCATATGTTCACTATTCCAACGCTCAAGCACTGATCCTATGTATCCATTCCATTTGTGCCACGGCTCACTATCGCACCTCAGTAATTACTGTACCCTGGCTAATTCCGATGCCCGATGTAGATCAAACATTTCCTCCCGCACTCCAACAATTAACTATTAACACGTACCATTACTATGGCAGGGCCTAAATTAACATCATTGGATGCTTTTGCCAAAACGGTGGAAGATGTCCGTATCAAGACCGCTTCCGGTGGACTCATCACTTTGGTGTGTGTTTTGGTGGTATTACTCTTGATAAGAAATGAATACGCCGACTACACTTCAGTGATCAATCGTCCTGAACTCGTGGTTGATAGAGATATCAACAAGAAATTGGACATCAATTTGGATATCAGTTTCCCTAACATTCCCTGTGGAATGATCTCGCTTGACTTGTTGGACGAATCGGGCAATATCCAATTGGATGTGTTGAGTGCTGGCTTTGAAAAACGTCGTCTTATCAAGAACCAAGATGGTTCTATTGCCAATGAAATTTTCGAATCTATCGGCAAAACTTTAAACAATGGGAAGTCTTTGAATGAGATGGCTCGTAAGGATCCTTCCAACCCTAATTGTGGTGCTTGTTATGGTGCGTTGGATGAAAATGAATTCTGTTGTAATGATTGTGATACTGTCAAGTTGGCATATGCTGAAAAATTATGGGCATTCTACGACGGTGAAGGCATCAAGCAGTGTGAAGATGAAGGTTACGTGACCAAAATGAGAGCCAGCATTGATGCAAATGAAGGTTGCAGAATCATCGGTTCAACCCAGATCAGCAGAGTTTCCGGTACCATGGATTTTGCTCCTGGAGCTTCGTTCACTTCTAAAGGAAGACACGTTCATGATTTATCATTGTACAACAAATTAGAAGATAAATTCAACTTTGATCATGTTATCAACCATTTATCGTTCGGAAACGATCCCGTTTCCAAGGAATTGGACCTGAACAGTCATCCATTGGATGGTCACTCCATCTACCAGAACTCAAAGCAACATGTGTATAATTATTACCTCAAGGTGGTGGCTACTCGTTATGAATTCTTGAAATCTGCTCCAACCTTGGACACAAACCAATTTTCCGTCATTACCCACGACAGACCATTGATGGGAGGCAAGGACGAAGACCATACCCACACCTTACATGCACGTGGAGGTGTTCCAGGAGTTTCTTTCAACTTCGACATTTCTCCTTTGAAGATCATCAATCGTGAACAATACGCCAAAACCTGGTCCGGTTTCGTTCTCGGTGTCGTCAGTTCCATCGCTGGGGTATTGATGGTGGGTACAGTCTTTGACAGATCTGTCTATGCTGCTGAGAAGGCCATCAAGGGTAAGAAGGATATGTAAATATCATCAAAGAAAAACAAATGAATCATAGAATGATAGACTATGTAGATAAATTTCATTTGAAGTTTCAGTTTGAGTTTAAGTTTTAGTTTAAGTTTTAGTTTAAGTTTTTAACCTGAAGCAAATGATGATCCAATGGATCCAATGGTATCCGAATAATATTGCATTAATGCCTATGTACATGTCTATATATTATTGAACAAGTGCTCGATGTCGTTGTAGTAATCTTTGTTCAAGTGAGTCTTTAACTCTTCCTTAGTTAACCACTTATATTTCAAGGATGACTCTTGAGGTTGGAATTGACCTGACAAGATATGAGACTTGATGAAGAATTCCTTCTTGTTATCAGCCGAATTGTGGTATACATGACAAGGAGTATTGGAAACATTAAAGTAATTAATCTTATCACCTCCGATCTTATACAAGCCTTGTTCGGCCAAAGTGTGCAAAGCAGTCAATTCACCCGAAGTAGCGAAGTTTGGCAAGGTCCAACTTCCATTTTGTTCAATAGCCAAATACAAAGTACGACTCAATTTTCTCTCCAAACTGGATAAATCGTTTTCTTCATCAGCCTTGGTGGTTCTGGAGTTTGGAACAATTTTACGTGCCAAATCATCGGCTGATGATTCGAGTTCTTGCTCCTTCTCGCCTGCCTCTAATTGGTCAGCTTCTTTGTATGTCTTAGGCAATCTGATTTGTTGTTTGAATCTTCTATCTCTCTTTTGTCTGATTTCAGGTCTTCCATTAGGAAACTCGATATTAGGATTGTTGGCCACAGGATCCTTATTTAATTCTCTGTATCTTTGCTCTGACAAAGTACCTTCTCTGAAGTAGAACCATTTAGGGAAAGTCCACATCAATCGTCTCCACAATTCATTCTGATATTTATAATATTGGGCCTCGAATTTTGGCACATCGGCAGTTATCACAGGATTTCTGGATAATATTAATGTGGATGAAATCTTTGGAACGGCAGTGGAATATGCCCGTGATATTCCCACGCGTCCAATGCTGCCTGACAAACCTTTCATTCTGTGTTGGTAGTTGTATTGACCATCAGACTTTTCTGGTAAATTTTCACTTGAGCGTAATCAATGGCATGCTAAGTAAACCTCAGTACCCGCGGCATGGCAATGTGTGCGGGTAACCCTAGTGTCAACCACTGGGGCGTGTACGCCCAACTTTTCTGGCGTGACTATATAAAAGCTGGCCAGCCCCTGTTTTTCTGCGCCATCATTTTCAACTACAACGACGATTACTAGAATAAAGTAACAGGAGTAATTAAGTAGTCGTATCACGAGTAACGTACACCTAAAAAATTAAAACTAAAAGTTTTTATATATTTTCTTATTGAGTTTCTGAGTTTCTGAGTTTCTGAGTTTCTAAGTTACCTGAGTTCTAAGTTTCTGAATTTCCTAAAAAAAGATACCATCAGTATCCAGTATCCAGTATCCAGTATCCCGAGTAGTGCAATCTACAGTATCAAGTAGAATAGTAAAGTGAAAGTTAAGTGTCCAATATGTCAGTTGAAGAATTCGAAACTATTCTTAAAGAAATTCCTACTTTAAAGGCTCCAGGGGTGTCAGGCTCACGTATTAAAAAGTTAACTGATATTGCCATCAAGAATGTTGAACAGGAGTCAAAGATTATCACCACATTATACGTTAACTGTAAAGCAGTTCCATCGTCACATAAGTTGGGGGTTGTGTACGTGGTCGACTCCGTCGTAAGAGGTTACAGCGTCGAAGCTAAACAACGTAATCAAACCATTGATTCTCTGGCTCCAGAAGGTACTTATGCAGCTGCAGTATACAAGATCAGTGAATTGGTTGAATCCATCATTGATGATGCTTTAGAATTACAAATAAGTCAATCTCAGATTACCAAGATCGGTAAAGTAGTCGATATTTGGGAAAGAGCTGAAACATTTTCACCTGAGATCTTGAAATCAATTCGTTCTAAACATTTTACTTCTACAACTCCACCTGGAACTCCTCCAAGATCAAAAGTTGAACCTGTTAAACTCGAATCTGAGAAATCTGCTCTGGATTCTAATAGTATTTTACTGGCTTTAGCTTCTTTAGCAAAGAATAATGGCAATTCTAATTCCAGTACCCCAACTACTGCTCCAGCGGTTCCAGCTGCTCCAGTTAACAACAATGCAAACAACATCTTATCACAATTGTCTGCACTTTCTGGTGCCAATAATGCCCCACCATCTTCGTATTCTCAACCTCCTCAACCTCCTCAACCTCCTCAACAAGGAGCACCAGGTGGTAATGAGCAGTTGATCTTCAACATGTTGCAACAAATGCAAAAAAATGGTAATTCTGGTCCAAATGGTTTACCACCTCAAGGTCCAGGACAAAACGGATTTCCTCAAGGTCCAGGACAAAATGGGTTTCCTCAAGGTCCAAACGGTTTACCACCTCAACCTCCTAGACAAGATTATGGTAACGCCAGACGTGGCCGTGATAATGGAAGTGATCCATATTCCAGAAGAAACAGATCAAGATCTCCTAATCGTGGAGGTGACCAATTTGGTAGAAGAGATAGATCTCCTCCAAGAAATCAATATGGTAACTTTCAACAAAATGGTCCTCCAAATGGACTTCCACCGAATCTTCCACAAACCATGCCACAGAATCCTCTGGCCAATTTCCAACTTGGTATGAACCAATTGAACGATGGTCATGGTCAAAATGAATTAAACCTTCAAGGTACCCCACATTATCGTCCTAGAAATGTTGGTTTCGATCCAACCTTACCTCAAGGTTCTTTCAAAGTGTTATCTAGAACTTTGTTCATTGGTGGTGTCCCTCGCAACATGGATCAACAAGCTATTGCATCTGTTTTGAGACCTTTTGCTGAAGTGCAATCCGTAATCTTAAACAGTGAAAGAAAGCATGCCTTTGTCAAGGTTTATTCTAGAAGGGAAGCTGAGCAAGTGATTACTTCATTTAACAAGGATAATTCTTTGCCTTTAAGAACACGTTGGGGTGTTGGATTTGGTCCAAGAGATTGTTGTAATTATCAACATGGTATCTCTGTGATTCCAATTCAAAGATTGACTGATGCAGACAGAAATTGGGTGGTTCAAGCTCAATGGGGTGGAACTGGTGGTCAACCTCTTCAAAGTGGTATGGTAATTGATGAACCAGATATCGAAATTGGTGCAGGTATTTCATCCAAGGCAATGTCCAAGAAGATGCCTACCAACTCCGCAAGAAATGGACCAAAATCCAACAAACCTGGAGAGCCTGATGAAGATTATGTTAAGACCACTTTGATTCCTCAAGCTGCTGGAAGTATGACACATGGTTCTCAGCCAGATTTCACCACTTTCACTCAATCAGCAGTGAATCCATTATCGAACTTATTTGCTAATTCAAACAATTCTCAGCAAACTCCTGGTAGCTTACCACCATTCCCACCTGGAGGAATTCCAGGTCAACAAGGTAACATGCCAAACTTCATGGGTCAAGGTCAAAACCCAGCCAATTTAAGTGCTCAATTAGCTACTCTTTTCCAAAATGGTGGTGGTAATCCACAATAGACTATTATTGATTTAATGTATGCAGATGATGAGACTTGAATAACAAACCATGTAGTATGATGGAAACATGGCACTAATTATCATACCTCAACCAATTAGTTTAGGTGAACCAATCAATAAATATTTAATTAAGTAAAACAATTCCAAATAAGAACCTTGTAGTGTTGATTGACTAAAATCCACACAAATAGCAAGATTCATTGCATTTGAGAGGAAGTATTATGGTAAATTACTAAATCTGTGAATATTTCACAAAAACTCAAGAATTAACCAAAATTGAAAAGAATTCAATGAGTTTTTTTAAATTATCATAAGTAATGAACCACGAGCCATCATTAAACCCTTTCAATGCCAATTTTGAAGTTTCTAGAAGTTTCTAAAGAAATATTTCTTTTTCTTCTTTTTTGACTATCTATGGTGGAGATCTCATGAGCAATAACTCTAATACTGCTACAGGTGAAACATTCAAGTTTCAATTTAAATAACCAGAATAAGCTTTAAGAATGTCGTAGAAAAGCAACAGCACCAGATGCCGAAGATGATTAGATCTCTCTAAAAATCTCTCTTAAAATGAAACAACGTTAATTGTATTACATTCCTCTCATTACCAGCAGCTATAAGTAATACCACAAACCAAATTGTTGGATAATAAACAATTATTTCAACCATCTCAAGGAGAGAAAGAAAGTCATCTAAATCTCATAATTTGTTTGAAATCAATAATCACACCTTCTATAAAGTTTATGGTATATTTATACTTCTGGATTTTCACTTGGTTTGCTCAAGTCTTTATCAGTTGAGTCAGTCAGTTTCAGGTTGTCGCACTATCTCAAAAAGAGAGCTATGACTAAACTAAGCAAGGATTATTCCAGCATCAAGCCAACCAATTGGAAAGGACTTCCGTCGACCGGTGGAATCTTTCAGGAGCAACCAAAATCAATGTCGAAAAAGAGGAACATTTATATCCACGAATCAGGCAAGCCATCATCAGACGAATTTGGTAGAGAACTTAAGTATCAATTCGATGATACTCGTCATTTAGACAATGATGATGAGTTGGAGAGTGATTTGATCAAGATCGAAGAACTTGAACTTCCACCTTCGATATCAATTCCCCTCGGTGAACCACCAGTTGAGTTTCCATCCAGTGACGAACAAGAGGAAACTGAGGAAACAGAGGAAAAACACGAAAAAGAGGAAAAACAGGAAGGAGAACCACTTCAAATATCTCTGATTGAAGGCGTAGTACATCAGTTGAATCAATACAAATCCTCTCAGATCGATGCTATAAAAGAAAAATTCAAAGATCTGAATTTTCCACTGCCAATATTGTCGAAACGGGACCTTTTGAACCGTGCAGAGGTTCATGTCGATATCATCAACAAGATCTTGAAGGGCAAAGACCATTCCTACTACTTTACTCTAGCAGAGAAGCAACAGCAAGCATCGGAGCATGATACAATGTCCAGCACGGAAAAATGGAATATTAATTGGGAACAATTCTACGGAGGTTACTATGGAGTAAAACGTCAACTGATAATAGGGAACATGATCAATAAGCAATTCCAAAAAAGTTTACGGAGCTCAGCAAAGAGGAATGAAACGGTTTCGTATTGGACAACCGCAGCATTTTCTACATACGTATTGGCCAATGAGATAATAACAAGACTTGTGATGGAAGATATGAGTTGTGATAGTGAAGAGGCACTTAAAATCATCCGATCGAGTGTGGAATTTGGCGTGATTGTGGCAGATTCCTTGGATGTCGAGGACGATATCGATATCACCAAAGATGAAGATGACACAGGTGACGAAGGGCCCGTTACCAAGAAGCCTAAAATGACATTTCTTGATGAATTGATCAATGATATCTAATAAAACTGATGGATACAAAAAACTGATGGATACAAAATATTCAATTCAAAGAACCATGAACTATTCTGCATGAACCTTGAGGTGCAAGTGTCAGAATGGGACCAGGATGATAAAAAATTGGAATAATTAGGATGAGATATTATATCATGGCTTCAAATGTAGATCGTTTGAACATCCAACCAATTCTTGATAAATATTTATTACAGGCAATATTCACGTATGAGGTAACCAGCCAATTTTGTTAATATAACATCCAAATAGGTATTAACAAATAATAAACATACTTTACATGTTAACAAATATTAAACATACTTTACTTGTTAACAAATGAATCAGATTAATTATGTATTTCTGAATCATTAAGTCAATTGTAGTAAATTCTCAGATTACTCAACCAATTAATTAAATAATCAATCAGTTTCTCTAATTCTTCAGACATAGGATTCAGACATAGTTTTGGTAATGACATATAGGTAAGGTTGATAGATTAGAATGAACATCATGAAGTCATGAAGAATATCGAACAGAAATTATGGTGAAACAAGTGAAAAACGCATGGAGGTAGAAACTTTTACAGTGTACAATTAATCAACTTTTTAACTAATAACCATCAGTATGAAGTAACCACTGTACAATCAGCACAACAATATACCCAAACTGCTCAAAATTATTAAAACCCCAGTAGTTCCCCCAGTAATACCCATATACAACCTATAAAATCACCTCTATCACTATCTCTATACTGCTACCATCGACTTCAATTCCACCCATTCCCCACCTATTTCATCAATATGTCCTACAGTATTCTCATTTCTTGATCACTTATTCGCACTCGACCTTCATCTCTTTTCTGGTGATAGTGAGATATATCGCACCAATAGGAACGTCCTTCAAAGTGTTGTTGCCAGTTAGTTCTCGTTGGAGGTCGATTGTTGGCTTCAAACGTGCTTTTCATCATTCGTGCACCATGTTGAGGGATACCGTGTTTATTAAGGACGTCGCAGCCACGGCAATCACCGGGAAAGATGCCTGGAACCGCCCTACTCCACAACCTATCCATATCTCAGTGGAGTTAAACACCGATTTCCACCAAGCTTCGGTGTCGGATAACTTGAAGTATTCGCTCAACTATGCAGTGATCTCGAGGAACATCTTGGAATACATGAAGAATAATGAACATCGGAACTTCAAGTCTTTGGCCAATATTGCCGAGTCCATCAGTGAAGTGGTGCTAGATGAATCCAAGGGTGGTGGCCATACAGCGCTGGTCACCGTCAGAAGTGACAAATCTGAGATCAGAGCTGATAGCATTGCCTACGCCATCCATCGCTCCAAGTTAGATATTGCTACAGAGACCGATAAGGTCCAAGTCCTGGGGCTCAAATTATTGACTATCATCGGAGTGTTCACTTTCGAGCGGTTACAGCGCCAAATTGTCAACATTGACATCAAATTGACCGTACTGAAGAGTGCCGATATTACTATTAGTGCCATCATCAACGATGTGGTACTCTATGTGGAAGGCAGTAACTTCAAGACAGTGGAAGCATTGGTGATGAAAATCGGCCAATTGGTGTTCCAGAACCACAACAAGGGAATCGAGTCCGTTGCCGTCAAGGTTACCAAACCAAATGCCATAAGTTTCACTGAAGGTGTGGGTGTAAGCTCCGATATGACTGCCAAAAGTTTCCAAGATGTGGAACCAATCGTTCTTGAAGAGCACAACTTATTCCAGAATAATACCTTCAATCTTCCTACCAACTCCGACGACTCGAAAATGACCTCCACAGGAAAACATACCGCTTACGTTGCATTTGGATGTAACGAAGGTGACCCGGTAAAGAATATCAATCAGGCACTCGATTTATTAGGGAATTATGGGATCCAAGTGGAATCCACCTCATCCTTATACACATCGAAACCAATGTATTACAAAGATCAAAACGACTTCTTCAATGGGGTTGTGAAGGTTTCATTTTCCAATCGGTCTCCTCATGATTTATTGAAGGTGTTAAAGGAGATCGAATACTTACACATTAATAGAGTGAAAAAATTCGATAATGGTCCTAGAACCATCGATCTTGATATCATTCTTTTCGATGATATCATTCTAAACTCCGAGGACTTGAACGTACCACATATTTCCATGTTGGAAAGAACATTTGTGTTACAACCATTATGTGAATTGATCCCTCCGGATTTCTTACATCCAGTAAGTGCTGAACCAATTCACAACCATTTGAAACAGTTATTGTTAAGCGAACTGGACCAACTGATCCAAGAATCCAATCATTTACATCAGATCATTCCTTTACCAAGATTGAAACAGAGTACTCTTGTATTTGATCAATTAAATAATAGACATCCCACAGTGATTATGGGAATATTGAATATTACCCCGGATTCATTTAGCGATGGTGGTAATAGTGAAGCTTCTGTGGCCGAAATAGTCGCAAAAGCTGAGTTATTGGTTCAACAAGGTGCTACAATCCTCGACATTGGAGGTGTTTCAACTAGACCAGGAAGTGAAGAGCCAAGTATTCAAGAAGAAATCAACAGAGTTTTACCCACTCTTAAAGCTATAAGAAGTAGCTCCAATGCAAAATTAGCTGATATCATCATTTCAATTGATACTTCAAGAGCTGCAGTAGCTGAAGAATGCTTGCAAAATGGCGCTGATATCATTAACGATGTCTCCATGGGATTATTCGATGAAAAGATGTTCCAAGTGATTGCCAAGTATGGATGTCCATATATTATGAATCATACCAGAGGAACTCCTAAAACCATGTCGAAATTGAATGTCTACGAATCAAATACAAATGATGATATCATCGAGTATTCAGTGGAACAAAATTCAGAGCATGAAGAATTAAAATTCAAGCCAGAAGTGAAAAATTTACTCAATGGTATCTCAAGAGAATTAAGTCTTCAAGCATTAAAAGCTTTCACTTTTGGTGTTAGAAAATGGCAGATCATTTTGGATCCAGGAATTGGATTTGCTAAGGATCTCTCTCAGAATTTGGTTATTTTGAAACACGCATCCACCTTCAAGAAATATTCCCTATTGGTTAACCAGAGAGATGAGGTAGATAACTCCGTAAATCATTGTTATATAAGTTTCAATGGTTTGGCTACTTTACTAGGACCTTCGAGGAAAAAGTTTTTGGGTACTTTAGTCAATGAACCGGTGGCAGCTAATAGAGTCATTTCCACAACTGCTTCATTGATTGCTTGCATTGAACAAAAAACAGATATTGTTAGGGTCCATGATATAAAAGAAGCAAAAGAAGCAATTACAGTTGGTGATGCCATATACAGGGATATTTATTAGTTAGAAGTTTTTAATATAGTAATAGTTATCTTTAACGGCCCTTTAATCTTTTCGATAATGACCATGATGTAGTGTTCGATGATGAATACATCGATATTAAATGCAATGAGAGGATAGTTTTGCAGACAAAGTAGTGAAATGGAGCGCAATGGAGTTTCTCAAGTTGTTTTAGCGTGAAACTTTCCTGGTGAACTTTTTCTTCATCTTATTGCTCATGTTCTTATTCCATGCAACACCACTCATTATTGAGCGATGAAATCCATAAACATCATGAATGCTACCATCTTCATCATACGAGCTACCCGAGCCCGAAATTAGTGATTTCCTCTCTTGTTCTGTCAATTCTGTAGTAAGTCCAGTATTTTTCTTATTAATAAGCATTTTTCTTTGCTTGGAAACAAATTCACGACAGTTATTGATTTCATCTTGTGGTAGCGATCCAAATCCATAACCTCCTATTTTTTTGAAACAATTATCCACCAAGAAATTTGGATCTAAAATCATCTTGGGGAAATTCTGCATAAATTGGAATAATTCGATTTGTTCCATTTCGGCACCACCTCCTGAGTTCGCTCTAGCCAGTTGAAATTCTGGATTATCTAGACACATTTTGCAAATGGTTAAAGAAATTCTGAAAATAGTCTTCGAGCCTTCATACCATAAAATATCCCATACTCTTAATGTGGTCTCAATAGGTAAAATGCCGACAAATACTGACATGAACCAAGATGAAGTAACTAATGTTACCGGTGGTAATCTGGTTAAAATTTTATCTTCAGATAATGTTTCACCCTCGAAGGTCTTTCCAAGAATGGCCCATAATTGAGGAATATATTCTTTGATACAAAGCATCAACACACCTTGATCGGTATGAACACCTTCAAGATTTGCTGAGTGGACCTTGGGAATGATTCTTTCGGTTAAAATTACCAACATCCAAAATGCTTTTTCTTCTTCCATGAATAATAAAAGAAGACCTGCCAAAAAATTGAGCGATTGACAGTAGCCAATTTGTGGTTGATAATGAGCAAATGCAACCAAGACTCGGCGTAAACAAATGATCATATCAGTCTCAGTAGTTTGAAGGTTGTCGGAATTGACGGTGGTAGAAGACGAGACCGAGCCCAATGTATCATTAAAATAAATGTTATCAGGAAACGTCCGATTCAAATCTCTTTCGATGACTTCGGTGTCCTTGTTTTGAATGTTGACTGTATCCTTAATGATTTGGTCGTAGATACCAGTATGTTTATTCATCTTTTCGTGGCCTCCAGCGTAGAAAAACCAAGCATTGCCTCTCCATTCTGGGGGTAATCCTCGCCTTATCATCTTTTTCACTTTATCAGACTTGGGTGGAAACCTTGTAGGGATAGCATTTACATCTTCAAGTGCCAAACCGTTTGATTTCATCAACATGAGCCATTTCTTCTTGCGACGAAGCGAGTATTGAGCATATTCCTCAAACCATTGATTGTATTCGACTTTGGTAGTATTATGATGATTCGAAGCCTTCTTGAAACCATAACAATCATAAGGAGACTCCAATAAACGAGGAATAGAAGCCGATGTAATGGGTTGAATATAGTTTTTGGTCTCAAATCGGATAGTAATAGGGCTCACGCTAACGGGTTCAGGAAGCGTCAAAGACCGGTCGGTATCATGGAAGTCAAGCTTTCCAAGCTCCCGCATGATACTAGCATCCAATCCACCTCCGGGCAGAATCGGATCATCTTCCATTGGTGATTCTCCTCCGTAGATATCAAGAAGCGAGTAGTTTCGAGAATATGACGAATCAGTTCTCTTATGTTGAGATTTGGGAGTCAGAAGATGATTATTGACAGGAGTGCCGCTTACAAACGGCGGTCTCCCGCCGTCGGTAAGCTCTTCCGACACCATGGTAGAAATGGTAAGGGATGAGAGTTAATGGAGTGTTCCTGAATCGCGAATATCAACGTCAGTGAGGTTGCGAAAGTTCAAAACTACCGAAAGAAGATCCGCAGGTTAGGCCCGAGCAGATGTTGAAGTTGCAGGTTTAGGGCGGATGGAAGTTATGAGAATTGGAGAAAGGTTGGGAGCAACGACATATTTTGGAGTTAATGGTTATGGGACATAGGAGGGGAGGATGGAAGTGCCCATGAAGGAGAGGAAGTGAATATATCGTTAGAATGTGATAATGTGATAATTGTGAAGAATGGATATATGAAGAGATTGAAAATTATGAAAAACGATAGTCACAATGCCAAGGAAGGCTATAGAAGGTTATAGAAGGCCATTGTGAGGGCTAAATTGAAGAGGTTGGTAGGAATAATGGAAGGCAGAACAAAAGAAGGTGGTAGAAAAGGTGGGGTTGAGGGAGAATAAGGAAATGTAAGTTGGAGATATAAATATGGAAATGTAAGATGAAGATGTAAGATGGAGATGTAAAAATGAGGATATAAAGATGAATATAATCTTAATATTTAAATCAGTTACATCGGTTTGTATCAATCAACTGGTTAAAGAATTATCCGGTTTATGCTGATATTTCTATTAATTCCCTATCATTATTTTCTTTTAATTACTTGATGACAATTGAGGTTGAAATTATACTGTGAGTGACACATTGGCGAATTACATATTTAAGACAATTTGGTGACTTTAGATACATCCACAATGTATAACTGGGACTACTAACTATTCCATCTGATAATATTGGGATTACTTGTATCATTAGTAGTATTTTATTTGTGAGTATTGTAAGGGCAATAGTAAGGAAATTGTTTCATGGTACCATTCATGGTATCATTAATATCCGCCTTTTAAGTGGCAATGATTTTCTCACACTGATTCCTATAAATTTGTTATACCATCATATACTTGTTTGAATTTTTCATAATTGATAATTATCTTCGAAATTACATTGTTCTCTATTCTCAATCATCATCAGTTATCATCAATCCTCCCAATTTTTTCTAATAATGCATATTAGACCGTCAGTTTTATTTGCTTCAGTTTCATCCCATACTTCAGTTAGTCAAAATGAACCAATCTTGGCTGATTGGGATATTCAGTGTTGGTGTCCATAGTAAAGGTATATTGTGGGTAGGATACATCAGGACATTGAAAGAAATCCAATGCATTTCCCGAGTACAAGATCCGTGCTAATCTAAGCAAAGAACACACGTAACCATTCAATTCCTCTGGAATTGGTCTATATTTTGATGGAGGACGACTGATGAATAGATTCACTGGAAGTATTTCAATTTCTTTGTTAGTTGTTGGATCAAATGGCACGCCACGTAAAGTATAATCGATTTTAAGATAGAGGTCCAACTCCAGATCAATGGCTTGTGGAAAGAATTCGCTTTCCTTCATGTAAACATGGCTCAAGCTGATATCATATGGGTAAGTTGCTGGCCAGCTTAGTTTGACGGAGAGGTTATCACCTGAAGCAAAAGTGCTATTTCTATAGTTTCTGATGCTGATATATGCAGTGTTTGTGGGGTTTATGAGATTGGAAGAATAGTCCAGGTTTCCAGAGAAGTTCCGATGGTATGCTAGGTTGAGTTGAGGGTGAAACACCTGATCTGGAGTGATTATTGGATAGAGGTCAATTACTCTAGTAGTTTCGTTGATTTTAATGGAGTAGGTATCGTAATTTTGGAGGGGAAACGAAGGAATAGCAAAGTGGGCGGGTATTTCAATCAAATGGGTTTCAGTATTGGCCATAACATGACCAAATAGCCCCAAAAGTACCACCACCTTTAAACCAAGCATCATATGTGTTGTGATTAATCCTTACGATATGCAGGTCCATCTGATTTTATCATCAGTAACTTGTATTTTCGGTGAGGATATATTTCATACTGCAGGATTCATCTATTGAGCGAGTTTCAATGGCTCCATAAATTCTCTTAACTTCTCATACCAAACTCCCAAATTCAATGCATAACTTCTTGATAAACGAAATAATTCAGTTACTGCAACTTTTGGCCTACTCACCATTGAGTTTCTCTGTCCTCACAGTCTAAAACTGATGGATGACAAGTGCTACTTCAAAGGAGAAATGACCTCAACAGTTGGTCATGTTGTGGGCCCCAGCACCCTTTTATATACTAAGAATATTTTATTGGCAGCGGGTAATTAACAT
This sequence comes from Suhomyces chickasaworum, assembly GCA_030568495.1. NCBI lineage: Eukaryota > Fungi > Ascomycota > Pichiomycetes > Serinales > Debaryomycetaceae > Suhomyces > Suhomyces chickasaworum. Next base: position 31,810 of record JAJMGF010000019.1, on the reverse strand, counting down.
AACAGAAACATTTGCTGCAAATTCACCCCTTACTCATTAACCAGTACTGGTCTGGCTCCACCACTTGGTGATACTTTCGCACCCTGCCAAGAGGTTCCAGATTGTGATCGGTAAATTTCCTTCATATAGTCACCACCTAATCCAGTCATTTAATTAATTCCTACCACAGACTTTGAAAACCAATCCCTGTATCTTCTTCCAGACTGGGCCCTACTTCACGCACACTCCTCCACTCAGTGCAGACACTGTCCATATCTTACTGGTAGAGTCAAGTCAAGCTCCCAGATTCATATCATCAATATCACCAACTCCATCGCTACTTCTACTTCCACTTCAACTTCAACTAGAATCAGACAATTAGAACTGATCAGAAACCCAGCAAGGTCTTCTTAATATCTTTGTGTGCTTCATTTGTTACATCACCCAGTTTTCCTTCGAAAAATGTACTGGAAGAACAACTGGTGGGTTCAGCTGGTGTATCCGTCTTGTGAGGAAATCCAGTTGCCAGAGGGCATGTTGATCTCCCATCATGTATTTTCTCCCGTTATCCATATCAAATCGGGTGTTTACCTCCAGCAGTGCTACCGAAATATAGATCCCATGCTCAATACAAACATGGGACTCGTCATTGACAAGTTTACTCGTCCTTTACCCATCGTGGCCCAATCGTGGGAAATGTTCACCAAAGGAAGCATACGAGGCAGTTTTGCCTATAGCGTAGTATCCATCGTCTATGCTATCTCGATCCTGTCGGTGATGATATGGTTTCTTACCATATTTGTCCTCACCAATTATACCATCAAGCCTTCATTGTTGATGAAGGGCCTGACCACATTGGCTTCATTCTACATCCTCTATGTGGTTTGTAAGGCCATGATTGTTTTGCATGACCAGCAACGTGCCGGATACCTCCACGGCGCAGAACTTGTGGATAAAATCAACAACAGTTTACCAATCAATATCCTTGATTTGATCGTGGTCCTCTTATTACAAATCAATCAAGTTCAAGTCATTATGAGAATATTTCTGCGTCAGAAAGATAAAAGAACTGCCTTCTATATTGGCATAATAGCATCTATCATATCTCAAGTCATATGGGCAGTTGCTAAGTTCCATAAGTTTGATGATAATAACGAAGCAGGGGACATTCTTCCTGCATTTATTTATTTGGTCCGTATTGTTATGGGTCTTTGTTATGCTGCTATCATAAGTGTTTATTTATTGACAAAAATTTACTATATCATTGCTAACAAGACGTTGTGGCTTCTTTCATTACTCACATTGGTGTTGATTTACAGTCCTGTTGCATTTTTCGTGGCTGATGTTTCTAATGCCTTTGTTTACGAATTATCAGAAATCTTCTCGGTAGTCACATATGTGATATGTGTGGTGATACCTTGGGAATGGTGTAATAAGTTCAATTTGATTCAAAAAGCAAAGGAAAAAGAAGGTGTTTTGGGAAGAAGATTTTACGAAGATGAACTATATGAACTTGATAGATACGAATTATTTGTTGAAGAAGATCGTGAAGACGATGATGAAGATGGTCATGAAGGTGATACTCAGGAGGACATAGAAATGTCATCACAGCCGAAATTGTCCCTGACAAATTCAAGGACTGGAAACATCTCCAAGACCGAATCTGCTAGTAAAGCTAAGCAAATATTGTTAGCATTAAGATCAACCAAAGAAAATTTCCTAGCATTGACCGATCATATTATTGCAACTGGTTTTGCAATTCCTAGATCGGTGAGTGTATCTACACAATCAATTGATGCCCATAGGCCTCGAAACTCCCATCTTGAAGGAATGGATGTGGAAATTAATAGACAAAGAAGAGTTGGCAACCACAACACTCTCCAACTGGATGAAAATTTGCATCCAGAAGGATCCGGCTCAAGACCAAGAAGGAACGTATATGTATATTCTACGAAGCAGGTACAGCTTCATCTTTCAGATGATGAAAGTTAGGTTAAGATTAATTAAAAATTTAATATATTCACATGGATAGGTGCATATTAATGTAACCACCAATCAACCTTGTTGGTGTCCTTTTTTGGCAATCTCAAGGCACTGTTCTTCATATCCTGGAATATGAATATAATCCACACCTTTCTCGAGAAGCTTACCATAACTGGTATTGTTCTTCACGAAAGTATCTGGTTCCACTACTCCAACATAACATGTTTTGATACTGGTTTCCAAAATTCTATCCAAGCAAGTCTTATTTCCACTCAATCTAAGTGAACAAGGTTCCATGGTGGTATAAATTTCAGTGCCAATAGGAACATCATTTTGACCGATCTCTTCAAAGTACTTCTTGAGTGCACATTCTTCAGCATGAGTATTACCAGGAATCTCTCTAGAATGGCCCGTAGATAAAACTTTCCCCTTATGAACCAACACAGCTCCCACATTGAATTGAGTTTGAGTTTCTCCACACTTGTTAGCTTGTTCAAGTGCCAATTTCATGAATTTTCTTTGGTACTCAATGGACCATTCTGGATAATCGGTTTTGTAGGACCAAGACTTATCTTCGGCCTCGTATTTGTAGGCATGGAGCCATAAGTCCAAATCATTGGGTCCTGGGTCAGAATAGAGGGCAAGGCCGGATTCTTCATCAACCTCCGTCACCAAGATTTCTCCATCTCCTTCGGGATGAATCCAAGATGAAGCGGCAACATCTTTCCCAATACGGTCCAAACGTACCAAGATATCTTCTGTGTCTCCTTGATTGTCTTTCCCTAACGCTTCTCCCCATACAAATTCATTGGAATAAATTGGATCATTGGCAATGGGATGTCCCAAGAATTGCAAGTGGACTCGGATTTGATGGGAACGCCCAGTTAATGGTTGACATTTAACAATAGAAGTATTGCTGATGTCATCATAGGAAACTTTCTTAAACACAGTTTTTGCTTCCTTACCATTTTCCACGTCAATTCGGTTCAATCCATGCTTGGGAGACACCGTACTCATAGGTTGATCCACTTCGGTGATTCCTTCTGGAAAATCACCCTTCACCCGGGCAATATATTCCTTCTTCACTGTTCTATCACGAATCTGCTTTACGAAAGAATCAGCCCCTTTGGCGTTCTTTCCAAGGAACATGAGTCCACTAGTAAGTCTATCGAGCCTGTTACAGGGATGCACTATACGACCAAATTCATGCTGGAAAACCTTGGTCACGGTGTTGTAGCGGTATCTTCCCGTAGGGTGAACCGGAATGCCCGAAGGCTTGTCAATGGCAATGATATTTTCATCTTCATGAACAATCTTGATTTCTCGAGATGTTACTGGTGGTTCTTTTCTTAAACATCGATGACTGATCAAGTCTCCGTTTCGTACTATGGTATCGATGGAGGTAGGTTTCTTGTTGATGGTCACCTGGCCCGCAGAGATAGTCTTCTTGTAGAATTCTGGATCTCTGTCTCTGAACTCCTTAACAAAGATATCCAACAATGGTCTGTCTCTCCATCTCATCTTGCAGTAGGTAAGGTAGGTGAAATAGTATGGCTGGACCCGACGCAAGCGTCCATCCACAAGGTATTTTGCACCTTCGGCCTCCTCTTCATGAATGGTCTTCTCTTTAACAATTGTAGGGTCCGATGAGTTGGCTCCATCGAGCTGTTCATAGGCGGTGAGAGTCTGCTTGTCGATATCTTGACGTTTCATGCGGAATCCTTGTTTGTCTCGAAGTTGCTTAGCGGCACCAGAACTGACACCGTCAGTACTAGATGCTGGTGATATGGGACGTTTTGGTGGTCTATCCATAGTGTACTTTCTTAATGTTCTGATTATCATTCATTTATATCCTAGCCGTATTACAGCGATCTGCACTATGTGCAAGATAATATTTTCCAGATTTTCAGAAAACCGAAACCAATTCTACCACCAAGTCAATGAATTATTGTTTTTTATAGAACGAATCAATTGTAACGTTACATTTAAGTTGCTGGTCTACATGTTTATTATTATCACTGTGATTATTATGATTTCGATCACTATGAACAGTAGCAAATATTAGTTCGCGTATTGGTATGTTCCCAGATTCAAAATACAGAAGATTTTCTATTCAACAATCAGATGACAAACTTTGTGTGGTACAAAAAGAGTCTTTATTGCGAGATTGGTGGTGGCAGATTAAATCCAGCAATTATGACCATTGACCATTGACTATTGACCATTGATTATGACTATTGTCTATTGACCATTGACTATTGACCATTGATTATGACTATTGTCTATTGACCATTGACTATTGACCATTGATTATGACTATTGTCTATTGACCATTGACTATTGACCATTGATTATGACTATTGTCTATTGACCATTGACTATTGACCATTATCGATTTCCACCTGTCCATTGGCCAATTTACCTTGATCAATATCAATTTCTTTAACTGGTATTTTATTTTTCCACTCAATGTTGAGTCGTAATGAGTGGAATTTTTATTGTAGTCGCCAATTATCATTAGTCTTATAAAAGTCCTTGTTTCTTTAATTCAAGGTAATCCTTTTCAGACATAACATTTCCTTCATCGTCTTCGACTTCAATTGCATTTTCTATTTCTCCCTCTTGTAACCTCTTATCCTTTTTCAATTTACTCCATAAATCGAGCACTTCTTCAATCTTATTGATACTCTTGAATAACGGTAAAAATTCATCAGTGACCCCAAGCATCCTCAATCCATGCTGATGTTTGGTGCTAGAAAAGTGCTTGTCAAACACCATTCGACCTTTGTAATTTACATTTCCACAAACTTCACATTGGTAACTTTTGTGTAATCCTTGAAGTTTGAATAACCAGAATGGGATTGGTGTACCATCGGCCCCCAAGGGTAAATCCTTGAGGTTTTCATAGTCATCTTCGTCACTGTTGGAGTTTTCATCAGAATCCAGGAATTGTGAATCTGAATTGACGGTAGTATAATCAGATTCATCATCTTTGAAGTTACTCTTTTCAATCATCTTTTCTCTCTCAGTCATTCCTTCAACTCTGGTGGCATTGACCCTAGTTGCTTGTAATACTGGCATGAGATGATTCACCAATTTATCGAGTTTTGATTCAAGTTGAGCTTGATTACTAACTGTTTTGGTACTGGAATTGGATGCATTCTTTTTATGTTTTTTACCCTGTAAATGACCATCATAGACGGACTGCTTTGCAAATAGCTTTTGACATGCCGCACAATATATCTCTCCATTCTCGTTTGGTTTCCCTTCAAGTTGATTATTGTTTGATTCCGCTGCTTTATACAAATCTGAAATCAATGAGTCTGTATCAAGAAGGGGATTGGTTTTCTTTATGAATTCCTCTAGATATCTCACAAGTAATTCTAGAAAACGAGGATAATATTGATTCTTGGATTTGGCAGGAACTTGGTTGAATTTATAAGTGAATTCAACGTATGTAGCTAGACTTGAATCAATATTCAGCTTAAAAAATTCGTACAAGGGCCACAAGTCTAAGAACTTTCCGAATTCCTCATTCTTTGTGAATGTACTTTGAATGTCAATATGAGAAGCTGCAGAACTGATGATGTATTTCTTTTTCACCTTCACTTTCTCAGAGTCATCGTAAGTATTAATCCGTTGCACTTTGGATGAATCTCCCTCCATAAGAGCCCCGGAGTAAGCAGAGTATACTTTGGAGATATCTTCCGCCACCAAAGACTGGATGTTTTCATTGGAAGCACTATTATACTTATCTTTGACCTTCTGGAGGGCAACATCGAAGTTCTTAAAATTGCCCTTATTGTCATCCAAACTAACCAATTCTTGCTGAAGAAGTTCTTCTACCAGCAGAAACTTCTGCACATTCTTAACAAGACTTTGATACTTGTCAGTAAACCATTTTATTTCATGTTGTTGCAACATCGCCTCCTTCAATGGTCGCTTGTTTTCCTTGTTGGCAGTGATAATATCGGGCTTTGGTCGTATGGAATCTGGCAAGAGGTACGGGTTGTGCTTGAACCTCTTGCAGATATTGCTTTCGATAGCATCTAGCTCCTCTAGTTTGGCCCTTTGGGCTTCTATGTATGGAAACATGTATTGATGATAAAGTAACCTGTAAATTTACTGATGAGAACATCTCGTTAGATGAGAGGTCGCAGAACACAAAATGCAGGTTTGTTGGTAGTCTCCATCAGGTGTAGCACCAATTGTAGGCTGGTTCTCCTTAAGACAGAATTCGAACAGTGACTTGTCATTATTCAAACCTTTATATTTTTCTGGAGTACTGTAGTATAAATTCTTCTTTTTTGAAGAGTGTTTGCATGGATTTGAATCACCCATCCGTACATGCCGTGGTAGATCCATGGCCAAAGCTGCAAAAATCCTAACCTGCAGGCGTAACCTGTACTACTAAACAATCAGGGTTTAGGTCATTGTCACCTTAATCGTGAAATCCAAACAGTCGTCTCCTCAGTTGTTGTGATACTTGTAAGACTTGTCGGTGGTCCTTGCAAAACATCATTCAATGTCTGAATACTCCGAAATCGAACTTTTCCTTTTCACTTACAATGTTAACAAACAGCAATTCAATGGCGATATATTTGTTACTAAGATAATAGACTCCTTACCAGATGAATTGGCTTCGTTGTACGTTTTTGGGGTTCAGGAACTATGCTCTATCATGGATGGATGCTTCCAGGACTCAGCCTCCAGACGATTGTTGACATTGGATGGGCTTTTTCTTCAAGCTTTGACTAGCAAGTATGGCACCAGGGAGGTTAGATTCCAAACCATCGCCATTAATCACACTGGGGCCATTGGTATGATATGTATCACTCCATACTCCCTGAGGTTTGACCGTATCAAATATGCCAACACCGCTTGTGGGTATGCTTATTCATCAATGAAGGGTGCAACTGGAGTAAGACTTACGTACTCACCAGAGGGTCGTAATCACTCTCACAAAAGCGTGGAAATGACCTTTGCTAATGCTCACCTACCAGCATATGAAGGAGAGTATTACTATCGTAAGAGAAACGATAGTCTCACCACCATCATGAGGTCATTGGATTTTGGGGATGGATATGGTCTCTTAAAACCCAATAATCACACATTCTTCTTAGGAGATTTGAACTATCGTACGTCCAAGAAGTTTGTTTTCGATTCTGCCGGTTCTCAAAAGCTTTTCGGACTCTCAGACCAATCCAACAAATCAAATGAAGTCATTGAAGATTTAGTGAAGAAGTATGATGAGCTTACTTTAGGAAGGGTTTTGGGTGATATATTTGCTGGATTCACGGAACATTGTATTGAATTCCCCCCTACTTATAAATATCATATCAACACCGCCATTTATAACTCAAAGAGGTCCCCTTCATGGTGTGATCGGATCTTATATCAAAACACCTATGAGGACCCCGATCTCAAAGAAGGAATGTTATTAAGGCGAAAAGACTCTATCCACAAAAAGCTTCCGTTTGCGCATAGCTACAACAGCATTCGTTCTCTTCTACAATCGGATCATCAGCCTGTATACCTTCACATCACAATTCCATTCAAACCACCGAGATCAGTGATTGCTCCTTCAGGCTATCTCCAGCTTTTACCAAGTGAAAGACCAAACAGACACTTTCATCATGATGTTACCGAAAGCACTATAGCGATCGAACTAGAAAATTTGGAAGAGTCTGTTAGTGGCCCTACCCAGATTTTCATGAAGCCCACCAAGGTGGATATTATTGTACAATGCTACATTTCTCCAATTTCCAACAAAGTAATTGGGAATTTACTTTGGATAGGAACCACATCCACCGGCCGTATTTTACTTCTTTTTACTCTTATCTTTTTATGGTGCGTGTTTTATGTTTTGGGATAGTGAAGCATCAATCTCCCCATTCATTGGATAATCCTTCATCACTGGTTATCTTCTTGGGTTAAGTGACAACGTGAAATTTCATAAAGTGGTTATGTTGGACTATGTGCAGGACATACATTTATAAACCATCGTAACCTCTATAGTCATTATTTCAGGGCTTATTTTAAATGAGTATATATAACTATGAGTATTCTTATTGAGACAACACAAGGTAATTTGGTAGTTGATCTACAACACGAGACCAATAGTTTATTGGCACGTAATTTCCTTCGTCTATGCCAACTCAATCACTACTTCTTTTGTCCATTCTTCAATCTATACAAAGATCAAATTGTCAGTTGTGGACTTCCAAATTATCCACAGGAGGGTGAAAATTATGCTGCTTGTCATTACTTAACCGAAACTAGCGAAGAAGAACAAAAAGAACAAAATAATCAAGACTACTTGGTGGTACCAAGTCACAGTTTACCACCATCAGACCCCATATTAAGTACAGGAGAAGTGTCGTTCATTGCATTCAAACATGGAACCAGCACCGTGATAGGATCGCAGTTCGTGGTAAGTTTGGGTCCCAATGTCCAAGCATCCGAGTTTGGAACCCTCATTCCATTTGGTAAAGTGGTGGAAGGATTTGGGACTTTGGAAGCCATCAACAACTCCATGGTGGAAGATCCTGTATCCCGTCGATTGATAAAGGATATTCGAATCACCCATATACACGTGCTCCACGACCCATTTCGTGCCACAGTGGGTATTGAATCCAACAAGAAACCGGCATTTCCTTCAGAATTACAGATCTCCACCATGAGGTTTCCTGACATCAATGTGGAGGCCAGCGATGAATCCACAGTCCAGGCTTTAGCGCTCGAAATCGTGGGAGATTTGCCCCATTTTGATGCCAAACCTTCTCCCACTACATTGTTTGTGGCTCGATTGAATCCGATAACTACAGCAGAATCTTTATCAATCATCTTTGGCAGGTTTGGTATGGTAATTGGAGTGAAAATAATTCGGAATTTTGCATTTGTGAAGATGGAAACCGAACAAGAAGTGGAAAAAGCTTACCAGTCCCTTAAGAAAGGATGTATCATCGATGGAAGGGAAGTTCATGTGGACTTTTCCCAATCAGTTCGAGTTCCTAATGGAGAGAATTATTCATAATTTCCTAGTTGAAAATACTACATTGACATTGATCAAATTGATCACATTGATCACATTGATCCTACGTTATTCTAATGAGGCCCATATTGATTCGACTATATGTACATTGTTGAAAACCACAGAACCCAAAATAAAAAGCACAATGATCAAAAGAAACCTAGCCGAAGAAAATCATACAGTTGGATTGACATTAGGGTGACATGATACTCACGTCTTTTCCACACACCAAAAGCCACAGGGAACCTGTTTCTCATCCTCTAAACAGGGCATTCCTTGGAGATATGACCAGATTCACCACAATTGTAACAGGTCTTAACTTGAGTAGTTTCTCCACCAGCAGCAGAAGTACAACTCTTGGAGATGTGACCGGTCTTACCACAAGCGTAACACTTGACGATACCAGCTTGACAGTCTCTAGCAAAATGGTTTGGACCTCCGCACTTGTAACAAGTGGTAGAAGTTGGCTTAGAGAAACGAGCTGGCTTCTTAAATCCTCCATCTTCCTTGTCACAGTTCTTGGAAATGTGTCCGAATTGACCACAGTTGTAACACTTGGATCCTTGAGATTGGGTTGGACAGTCAGCTTGAACGTGTCCGACGTCTCCACATGAGAAACATTGCTTACCAGTGGATTGTTTTGGTTCAGGACATTCAGTAGATTCGTGTCCAGACTTACGACAGTTGTAACATAATCTGCTTTCTTGTTGACAGTCATCGGCTATGTGGCCTAATTCACCACATTTGTAGCAAGTTCTTGGGAAGATAGCTGCCATATTGTATAGTTAGAGTGGTAAAAGGACTCGTGGGAGCAAAAATTTTCATATACGAGACAAGGTTACCCGGCGCGCACCGCGCACCCTTAACATCATCATCCTACTCCAGATACTGTAAACTTGTAATTACCCTTAACTAAGACTGGTGATCAAAATGCAATATCCTTATTTGATATCCAGATGGATTGACCCAATCGTGGGTATTGGAATGGGGGTGGCCTCGTATTACTTGTATGAGAAGAGAAATGGCCGCGAGGAAGGCCATTACTTGAACCAATTGATCGCGAAACGATTCGAGAAGAAGTCCAACTAGAAAGAATTTGACGATGATGATTCATGGGAGAAATAACAACATAGGAAAGTCCTTTTCCAAGGCTACTTCCTGACTCCAAAATTGTTTCCATGGCCCCGATATTAGTTGTGTTCAAGTGTGATAGGGGTTTGTGTATTTGGTCAATCTTCATAAAAATGATCATGGCATTTCAAATCTACTCGAAAGTCTGATTCTGGTCAATTCGGTCTAAACTACACAAGTTTCTATTCATTTCATAGTATTTTTGAGTCGATTGTCGCCCAATCATGTGGAGTTGGATTGGGTTTTTTTGCCGAGGATTATAATCAAAGTATTCTACAATACCTTGATAACGTGGCCATTTCCTTTGGCTGAAGTCTCTGGACTTCTCATACCTTAGTGGACTTCCATGCTATTAATTAGAGCTTTTTCATCCACGAATAATATATATTGCTCAGTCACCAATTCAATTAATGATAGTATCTACATGGAAAGCTAAAATCAACAAGAAAGCCTTAAATTCAATACAAGAATCTTGTAGAACCTGAAAGTATATGTATATTCGTTCCGCTGTATTAATGATTTGTTTTTTTGTTGGTTTAAAACTTCACTGTCATGTTGTCTCTAACGTAAATGCATCCTCTTTTTTACCACCCCTTCTTCAAACGATCCAAAGCTTCTTGGGCACGAGCGCCCAAGTCCTCCTTCAACACATCACTTATTTTGCTCCAAGTCTTTTCACTCATCACAATTGGTTCCAAAACTTCTGGATCAGCGTCCTCATCAGCCACTGGCTCTGCTGTGGATTCTGCTTTTACTTCTGGAGCACTGACCATACACATAAACGACACATTTTCAAGGGTGGGCAACGAGGAGACAATGGAAGTATCGTGGATCACTTTTGACTTAAACATGAGCTTCAAATTGGAAGGCTCCACATGGGCACTTTTCAACACTGGGACTGCTTCAATCAAATCAAGCTTAAGTTTATGTATGGAGTAGGAGGCAGGAATGTTTTCTAACTGGGTATTGAACTTGAAAGGAGGCTTAATGGACTTGAAGGCGATTGGGATGGTTTTCTCGTCATTGGCAGTGGTATTGGGGTTTGGGAAGTCAAACTCCAACTTTGGTAAACTTGGGCCTAACGATTGGATTTTGGAGTAATTTGCCGTGGAATTGAACGAGTCAGCAGCCACATCTTCCGTAAGGGCCAAGAGCTGAAGAAAAGTAGAAACAAATTGTTTATCTTGTGACATATCTCGAGTTTGCTTTCTATTAAGTGGGACCGATTATGATTATCACATCCTCAATAGTGAGTACTCGCCAGAATTATGGTCGTGTACCATAGCCGATATCAACCGTCATTAGGCCATAATACATATCTAGATATATTAGTCAGTTCACCGTTTAAAGTCCGAATCACATTCATAAATTATCAGTTGAGCTTTCATAACATTCAATCAATAAGTGATGAGTTTCTTTAAAAGTTTCACCTCAAAATATACCCCCCTTAACCAAGACGATGGGGCACCATTACCTCCTCCAGTAACTCAACCGGAACCGAATTCATTCAAGACAAGACTTCAAAAACTCAATCCGTTCAGAAGTAACTCGGTGTACCTACAAGATGATGAAAACTACGTGACTTCCGAGCCAGGATACTTCGAATTGTCCAGATGGGATAGAATGTTGATATTTGCCCTTACATTCGGTGGGTCTGTTTGCTGTTACTTGATTTGCTTCTTCTTGTTCCCCGTGTTAGCACTCAAGCCTAGAAAGTTCGCCTTCTTGTGGTCCTTAGGCTCCATTTTCTTCTTGGTTAGTTTCGGGGTATTGCAAGGTTTCAAGCCATATATGATTCACCTTTTCCTGTCTACGAGATTGGTGTTCACCACAGTGTTTGTCACTAGTATTATATTGACCTTGATTGCAAGTTTGTCATGGCACAGCACTCTTTTGTCGATTATTTTTGCTGCTGTTCAATTGTTGAGTGCTTTATGGTATTCCATCAGTTACTTCCCCTTGGGTCAACAAACCATAAATTTAGCCGGCAGTGTGGCTAGAAGTCAAGTTGATGGTTGGATCAATAGTTAAGTTACATGTTTATCAATTAGAATCAGTAACTATTGGCTATATACGTCGAGAAAATTGGGGTTTTCAAAGTCTGGGAAGGCACTGATCAATCCCTTTTCAATCACCTTAACAATAGCAGCATTGGCCTTGGTATCATTCTTGGAGGTTTCAGACAATTCAGTCACCTTCTCCCCAATAGTTTTAAGCTTTCTATCTTCCCCATATGGATTATAGATCTTATTCAATGACTTGATGGCTTGTAAGGCCAACACGTACTTGCCTTGGATCAAGTATATACGGTATAATGTTTCCCATGTCAATAACAAGTTCTTTCCTTCTTCTGTCAAAGGTTTGAAAAGTTCATATAAATTATCAATCAAGTTTTCATTGGACAAACCTTGTAACAATTTCGAACCCAAAGGATCAGCATCATCTTTCTCACTTTCGACCTTGGAAATAAGATCCAATTTTTTCTTACTAGCTTGAGCTTGAAGTTTTTTCAGTTTCTTGTTCTTCTTGATGATAACTGGTTCATCAGTGGGGTTATTAGACTGTTGAAGTTGGTGAAGTTCAAAATAGATATCAGATAATCCTTTCAATGCTCTAGTATAAATTGGAGTCGAATGAATGTTGTCTTCCCATTTCAAGGTTTCCACATAGTCTCTTGGAGTACCTCTTCTCATACAATATGAATGGAAGTCATACTGATCATTATAGAAAATCTTGAAGATCTTGATTACCGAATGGAATCTCTTTAAAGCCAACCCTTTATAAGTTTCAATATTATCAATCAAATCGTTTTCCAATTCTTTATAAGATTCTTCTTCCCCGTCAGCTGGAGAAGTTTTATGTAAATCATCAAGCTTGCTTTGGAATTCATGATACATTCTGGCGTATGCTTCTGCACTTTCAATCAAAACCCAATTACATTGCATCACATGCAAATCTTTGCACCCATTGATAGCATCTTCATCCAATTTGGTGAATAAAGAAATACAATCAATAGCTTCATTTACCTTATTTGCTCTTAATAAGTATTTGGTGGTTTTGGAGTTAATGAATCTATCTTGTAAATCGAGTTTACGACCTTCATCCATAATTTCACTTGCTTGAAGAAATTCACCCTTGTGCTTCAAGATTCTGGCCTTAATAATGTAAAGTTCCACCAAAGTAGGCGAATGTTTCAAAGCAGCATCTATGTGTTTGGAGGCATTTTCTAAATCATTCAAGTACAAATAATGTTGAGCCAAAAAGTATCTTGTCCATAAAGATATGGTAGGATTTGAAGAAGTAGAAGCTTCATTAGAAAAGAAGTCCAATACGATCTTTTGGATGATTTCCAATTTACCCTTATTCTTGTATAAAGGCTTGACATTAACAAAAGTAGCAGGAACTCCTTTAGATAATTGAGGAATGATATATTCTCTTGCCTTTTGCTCAAATAAAGGCGAGGAAGAAGGAATAAAGGTTAATGGTAAATATTTTGGAGGGTCGGATCTAGGATAGAAGCTAGCCAATTTTTCATAGATCTTGACTCTGAATTCGACTGGTTTATCCAAAGTCTCCAATGATGCTTCAAGCAATTTGTAGTACAGCATGTTATCAGGGTTTCTCTTCAACAAGGTCCGGTAAATCACCGAGGCTTCTTTCTTAGAGCCTAACAACATGAGATACTTGGCTTTGTATTCCAAAAACGATAATTGGTCACGGATTTGATCCTTGTCATCTTCAAGTAATTTCAAAGCCTTGGAAAAATCCCCTGATTCCGCAACAATGGAGTTCTTATACAATACACACTCACTTTGCTCATAAGCATCGGCATCAGTCAAATGATCCTTGATGATCCCTTCGATCTTGGACAACGTGGCCACTGCTCCATTATACTCCTTGTTCAAATGATGAGATATAGCCACTGCAGTCCAATTGGCTCTATAACCCGGTTGATGCTCTAAAAATTGTTGTCTGGAATCCTTCAAGTTCTTATAGTCTCTGATTTGGGTTTGCATAAACGATAAGTCTCTTAAAATAGGCTTGTTAGGTGATCCATTATCATTCGCAGCCTTCAACCATTTGACTGCTTCAGGGTAGTTCTCTATGGAACGATAATAAATCCCCGCCAAATGATTAACTAAATAATTTTCAGGGGCCTTTTGTAAACTCTTTAAAATATATGGTTCTGCTTCAGATTTATTACCTAATTGATAATTGGAACATCCTTTCAAAGCAAGTGATTCAGCGTGATTGGCATTTTTCTTCAAGTTGGTTTCAACTAATTTCAATGCTTTTTTGTACTGTTTAGCATCGTACAATTTCAATGCCTCACGGAAGTTTGCGTCCTCCTTATTGGCGAAAATGGGGGATGCTTTCTTGATAACCATATTGGTGATGTAGTTAGTGTCGACAATTGGACATATGGTGAGAAGTGTCTGCAAAGTGAAAAGTTTCCACGTTAGATGCAGGATTGGTAGAAGAGAGATCGGATAGTAAGAGTGATATTTTAAGGTAGTAGGAAGAACACAAGTGAAGAGAGTGAGTTAATAAAAGGGGGTGATGTGAAGTTTATTGAGGATTATTCATATGATAAAAGGGGCTCCATTGGGGAGATATTGGCGTTCTTAATAGTACCACTCAGGGTGAATGTCAGAATATTTTGAAAAAAAAGGGATACATCAACTTAAAACCCGATGCTGATTTGGAGTCAGGAGAGACTATTATAGGAAAAGGTTTTGCAACTAAAATGGAGTTGGGAGTGGGTGGTTATTCACAAATGTTATAGTTAATACCTTCAGATTATTTAATGATTATTTAATGATTCTGTAATTGCGAAGTTAACTAAGATATATCCATGGAACTACCGGCTTAGTAATTTATTTTAAATATGGTTAGAAAATGACCTCTCTCCTCGGAATATTAGCAACTTGCATCCATAGAACTCTGCAAATGTTCCCTTTCTGTTTATTGCCTTGAATATGAAATTATTGAAGCCCATATTAACCAGTTAAGACGATCATTATTACAGTAAGTACTTTGAAGAAGAAATACATTGGCTGGGTGATAGGCTATTGAATACCAGAAAGACCATTAATACCAGAAGACCATTAATACCAGAAGACCATTAATACCAGAAGACCATTAATACCAGAAGACCATTAATACCAGAAGACCATTAATACCAGAAGACCATTAATACCAGAAGACCATTAATACCAGAAAGACCATTAGTATCCCGGGTATATACTCATATCTCGGGATTACTTATTATAACTGGATTACGTAATAAACCCAACATCATCTGCACACGGTATTAAATCGGCTCGTGCTCTCCTCATTCAACGATTACTCCACATACATTCAAGTCATCGCCATTTGAACCATTTATGGAGCAGACTAAGCAATCTAATGACCACTCTAGAAAAAATCTACTAGACCAATCATAATCCGCACCTCCTGGTACTGTCGGTGGTGGTGGTGATAGGATTGGTAGCAGTGGCACTGGAACATTGAGCGTCTCGGCTACAGCATCTGCACCTATCGGATAAGAGTGCGTCAAGCACGTTTCAAGTAGGTCACTCAATCTCTGCAATCTCCTTTAGCCTCCGGGTTACGTAAGCCATCTTTATTTTAATCTTGGCCTTTTTCACCATCTCGTATATAGGTTTAGTGATTTACTTCTAGTACTCTTACACGTTTCCCCCAGCATTACCAGTACGTTCCACATCACGTTCCACATAAAGTTCAAAACTACCCATCCATCCCTACCGCCGTACGTCAACCCTTCCGCCTCACTTCTTCAGCTTCTTCTAGACTTCAAATCTTCCAGGCTTAGCATTCAAGGCTTCAAACATATTTATTGTTATCTCTAGTGATGTCTTCCGATTCCAATTCAGATATCTCCCCACCTCATCTTCTGGTGATGACTCCCTCCGCTACACCCAAGGTGTCTGACGATGGAGAAAAGCGCCAACGAACCAAGACGGCCTGTGACTATTGTCGTAAGAGAAAGAGCAAGTGCAACGGTGAGATTCCTTGTTCCAACTGTATCCACTTCAACAGAAAATGTCTGTACACCAATGTTCCGAAAGAACGCAAAAGGAAGGTTAGCAAGATAGCCATTCCCGAAGATAACCACAAGATTGCCTCTGTCAAAACCAAAGGCGAACTGTCCATCACAACCTTATCCAGTCGTCTTGCGGCGTTGGAGAATCTTTTGAGCAATTTGACTTCGAAACTTGACAGATCCCCTAGCTCCAACTCCAACTCCAACTCCAATACAATGTCCTCTAGTGGCAGCAACTCATCGGGATCTCCTAATGACTCTCCTCCAATTGCTATCAATCACCCAACCGCCGCCATTGCTCGTCGCCCCCCTGTGGAATCTCGCTCAGTGGTACCAATGGCAGGAGCAGTCACTAGTCCCGAAACCTTGAAAGAGATGGTCACACCAAAGAAACAATGCTTTACATCAGTAAGAAACAGATTACGTTATTATTTTGGCTCCCATAGTATTTTTGGGATATTTTCAGAGAAAAGTATCAAATTTCTCAAGGCCAGAGTCGAAAAAGGTGATAAGATTGCTTTGCCTGTGAAAAATCTTACCGAAGCTTACAGTAATGCAGTTGATACTTCATTGGAGTTATGGTCCGAACCTCATAAACCATTGACTTCAGAACTTGTCAAAAATTACTTCACTCCTGAGCATCGTCCTTTGATTTTTGAGTTACTTGAAAAGTATTATGATACCGTCTTTCTTGCCAACTTCTTATGTGACTTGAACATTGTACGTGAAATATTCCAAAGATACTACTATGGTATTTCATCCGATCCTAAAAGTCTTGACAGATTGGGATACTCGGAGTATTTGATCATGAACATAAGTATATGTTTATGTATCAGTAATATCAATAAGTTGGGAGATTATGGCCCAAATTATCCTAGTTTGAACAAAATAAAAATGATGGAATTGAATGAATTGAAACAAGATTGTTTCGATAATGCAATTTTCTGTTACGAGAAAATTCAACTACAATGTGAAAGTATACGATCCGTCCAAGGTCTTGCTTTGTTGATCATATTTGTGGAAGGTAATTATCTTTCCGACTTTGTTATGACTCATGTCTTGGCCTCTGTTATGATAAGACATGGTCAATACTTGGGATTGCTTCATAAAGGTGGATATGTGGAGTCAACGCCTTTAGAAGGTGACTTAAGAAGAAGGTTAATTTGGTTTTTCGACTATATTGATATTGATTATTCATACAGAACAGGAAATAACCTTCTTATCAATTATAATGATTTGACAGTGTTGAACGATTTCGACGATCACTTTTTATCTGTTCCAATGAACCCCTTCGATTCAACTTCTGGTACCTCTGTGCACATCAACAGTGGTAGTCTTTTGGAGAACTGTGAGAAGTATGGATTCCAATATTATAATGCGTATTATATGTTGATGTTAAACAGAGTAAGACTCAAAAGTTACAATAATCTTTACAGTACCAAGGCTATTGTTTCAAGTCAAGAGCAATTAATGAATTCTTTGGATGAAATCAATGAAGATATGAAAAGAATAGCAGATATGATGGAAGGTGAAATTAGACCATTAATGTACTATGAAGCACGTCCAACTACAAACCATTCTAGTTTCGAGGATGTTAAAGATCCAATGTTCAAATATACTAACTTGAACTTCCAATTATTATACTTCACTCATTTGGCTTTAATTAATAGAGTTCCATTTGGTTTTAGTGAAGTTAATCCAAGATTATTGAAATATGGAAATGTTTCAATTGACAGTTCAAGAACAATTTTATATTTGGTTTCCGCTTTGGATAAAAACACCACCCCCAAATCTGTTATAAATTGGATATCATTTTATCCATTCATGGCTTACTTCAGTTTACTTGCCCATGTGTTTGCATTCCCTAATCAAGAAAGTACTCATCAGGATACCTTACTTCTCATCAAGGTTTCAATGCATTACTTTGCTTCTGAAAACCAAGAAAACTTCTCTTGGGAAGCTAGAAGAGTACATGATGGTAAAAACACTATGCTTGATTTGATTACAAGAGTATTGTTGAGAGTCATGGTAACATCATCAGATCTTGAATACGATTATTTGAAAGAAGTACCAGGTCTTGAAGCCCATTTGGCCAATTGTGAAATCATTTATCCTGATTTATTCAAGAAGACAAGTGATCTTGACCAACCACTCAACTTGATTTTTTCAAAACTCACCACCAGAGACTCGGATGATAGCACCAAAGTTCTGCCCGAAGAAAAAATCCCTTCACCAGTCTCTTCTACAACTATCACCGAAGAAGTGATGGATTATGATTTTGATGATATCTTGAATTTCAAGCCATCAGTGGACCTGTTCAACGAAGATACTTTCAATGCCATTCTTCAATCGCAAATGTATAATACCCCCAATTTTTTTCAACTTGAATCAACTGATTTTATGATGTGAATACAATTTGAATGATAAACCATAATCTGTTAATAGTGAATTAAACCATATTGAAATTTAAAAATAATTGAAATGTTGAAATGTAGGATTTTCTTTGCAATGGTGACTATCTAATATTTAACATGAAGAAACATTCAACACAAAGAAATATATGTTTTCACCAATGGAATGGTTAATTAATGAAACGTCACAAGATAACTACTAGGGTTAATCTATTTTGGGTCGATAAGTGTAAGTAACTATATTGGCGGAAATTGAGGGCAATATCGACTTCCAACCAAAACACAACATTATGGAATAATATAAATAAAACAATTTTTTATTAAGCCTTAGTAATGCTCCAAATGTCACACATCATACGAATTATACCAATTATACTATTAGCTTTAAATAACTTTATCTCCGCGAGTGGCGCATTCATCTGCATGATTCGGGATCAACCCGGGATTATCAAACGTGCCAATTAGCCTCAATAAATAAAGGTTATTACATCAGCCCATGACTCCATAACGTGGAAGGATGGTTTGTTTCCACCACCACAGTAAGGTTGGATGTGTGAATTTTGAAAGAATGGTCATACTGGAAGGCCTATTAATTACGCACCTCTGTAGCGAGAGATTTGAGAATAGGCGAATAACTCAACCAACCTCACTCCCTCTAGTTAATGGTTCAAACACAACCACACCAGAAGAAATCTAAGGATGAACTCTAAGGATGAACTCCACGGATGAACACAAATAAATGTTTCGAACGTGGTGACCCTAATGAAATTCTTCGGACATTCTAACCCTCCGATTATTATTAATGCCCTACCAAGTCTGGGTCTTGACATAATCTAGGCCTGCCTGAATCCAATTGTTCCATTATATTTCGCTGCGAGTTTCGGGGAAGAGTGACTAACCTGTCGGAGGCGAAATGAGTTTTTTCCGTTCCGGACTATTCACCCTTCATGAAACATTTAGTGACACGAACATGCATTTGAGGGTGTAGATGAAATTCACCCTAAAGCCAATGGTCTCACCTGATCCATCAAACCCGATAGGAAGCTTATACCCTCAATATCAAATGACAAATATCAAATGACAAATGACAAATGACAAATGACAAATATCAACATCAAATATCAATATCAAATGTCAATATCAAATATCAATATCAAATATCAATAGTTTTTATAAAATCACACCTTTCACTAAAGGCTGTAGGTGGCTTAGGTAGACAACGTTGGGAGGGAGATTCACTTTAGGCTGATGGTATTTTCCCCAGAAATTAACACATTGCTCACCAAATAATGCGCAACGGTCCCATCTCATTACGTAATAGAAGTGGTATCGTTTCTCTAGTCTCATATTGCCATCAGTATACTTATACCCATATTCTCTTCACTTTTACATTAACTTTTACATTCACTCTACATACATCATGCCGTTGTCACCGGAGCTGGAAGCTTCTAGAAAACGAATCCGTATTGCTTGTGATACCTGCCGCAAAAAGAAGATCAAATGTAATGGACAACTGCCTTGTTCCAACTGTATCCAAATGGGACTCAGCCAGTGTCATTATGAAGAACGTCCTGTAAAGAAAAAGAGTGCTGGTGAAGCCCGTCGGGAGTCCAGGAGAGCTCTCAATGAGCAGGCCTTTCATATCATAAACTCAAGACTTTCAGGCTTGGAATCGGTACTCCTGAGACTTTCCTCTCAGATGGACACTCTCACTGGATCCCGCCCTTCTAAAACCCCAACAATCAAGCCTGACCCCGGCTTTTCGAATGAGCTCACTGACGATGGTGACGATGAAGATGACGATGAAGATGACGTCTCATCTGATCAAGATGGGGAAGACTCCGAGCCGGAATCGGGAGATGCAGGGATTATCAGAAAGTCTAACCTTGACCACGACAACATACTGTCCAAAGATACCATTTCCGCTAAAACCATGGAGCAGTACTTTGGAACACACTCAATCATGTGTATCTTTTCCAACCGGTCGTTGGATTGGATTGAACAGACTTTGGGACCTGAAGATGCCGCCATGATAACACCTATCAAGAATATTCCCCATGTACTTCTCCATAAGCTTCGCAGGTACATGATGAATTGGATAGAACCTCCATCAATCGACTCCAAAACTCGCAAGCGACTACTTGAGGCTCCCTTTTTGATGGAGAAAAAGTTTGTCTTTGACTTCTTGAACACCTATTATCACGATATACCTATTCTTACATTGATATCTGAAAGAGGTAGAATAATAGAGATGTTTGAGCAATATTTCCAGAATTTTTCCCTGGAAACTAAGATCAAACGTCGGTTCAAATCCTCAGAGTTTATGATAATGAATATAGCGTTGTTACTGACGATATCCATGAGATTGGATCTGCTCGAAAACGCCAGCTCCTCGGACTATATCCCCCATCCTAATGAGCCAAACATACATCCCAATAGTGCAGTCGGTACTGCCACTCGAAAACAATTGCTTGAACTTCAGAATAGTCTATTCGATGATGCAATTTATTACTACTTCAAAAACTCCATAATACGTGAAGGAATAGAATCAATCGAAGCTTCATTAATGTTCTTGACATATATAGAGAACAATTTCATGACAAGTCATGTGAATTATATGATCATTAGTGTGGCGATCCGATTCGCTCAAGATATTGGGTTACATCGTTATGAAACCTTTGAGCTCTTAGACTTTGAGCAACAAGATAGAAGAAGGAAAATTTGGTGGTTGTGTCATTATTATGATATGGAGGTATGTTTCAGATTGGGTAAAACACCATTAATTAATACAGCTGATGTTACTACCAATACTACTGAAGATCTTTTACACCATTCCAAGAATGTATCCCAAAAACAATGTGGAGAAATAATGATACCTACCATGGATCTTGGATCAATGCTGCATTTGGCAATTATGAAAACACTGAAGGATTCATTGCATGTTTATTATATTTATCTCTTATTGCTCACAAAGATAAGATCAGGCTCATATACCATGCTTTTCATCGCCAGTGCACAACGTGAACCATTTGCTGCGTTGGCAGATAAACTACAAATCCTTAACAATGAAATGTTCGAACTTGCTGCTAGTATCAATGATGATACTAAACCCAGATTTTACAATGATCCACAATTCAAACAGCTAACTGATGAACCTATTAAACACAAACGTGAGTTGAATCTTAGTATTCATCTTACATACTTCTTACATTTGATGCTAATGAATCGTCTTGGATTCATAGTCGGACCAGATGTAAATATGGAACAAGCGGCAAAGATTCATACTTTCAAAAACATTTCGCTTGATGCAGCTAGAACCATCTTAAAATTGGTATCTCAAGTCAGTCGTGAAAATACGTCAATTTCATTCTTTAAGAGGATTATTTTCTTCCCGGTATGTGCTTTCCTTAACCTTACTGCAGCTATCCTTAATCACCCAGAGTCCGAAGTATCTTATAATGATCTTCAACTTTTAATATCGAGTTCGTTGGATTTCTTTGGCCATTCTTCTAAATGGTTTAGTGTTGATAAAGGATTCAACTCTTATGAACAAAAGGATGTGATTTTAGTCCTCTTGGTGAAACTTATGTTGAGGATTTGTATTCGAGCTTATGATTTAAAAATGGGACTAAATGTTTTAGGTTCTAGACCTGAAATTGCTGAACATTTCCGTGATTTAGAGAAGACTTATCCTGAATTATTTTCTGACCATATGAAGAGGGAACATTATAGTAATATGGTGACTGGTTTATCACCATTTACAATACAACACACCCCTGGATCTCGAAGTGATCTGAGTGCTCAATCACCAAGTTTCAATCCCTCGGTATCGAATATTTTGCATCCTACAGTCAGTACAGTTACTGTGAATGGTTCAGACCCATCACCAGGCAATTATTCTGGAGTAAATCCATTTCAAAATAATTATCCTGAACGAGAAATGGCCGGTAAAGTATGGACGCAACCATATGATCAGAATATGTCCAACGGAAGCGGTAGGCCAGGAATTCCCGTTCCGAACCAGAACCAGAACCAAGAGTGGAATGGAAATTCCCAAGACATTCCTGTGTATGGACAACTCCCCGAAAGCAGAAGTAACAGTGCTTCATTCGGAAGCACAGGACGTTTGGGAGATGTTTTAGGTGAGGATGCATTCACCCTGCTTTTCTTCTCCCAAATGGAGAACCTTCCTAACTTCTTCCTAGATAACAATCTTGGTATGGAGCAACGATAAACTGATGATTTCTAATTTAACTATTAACAATTGGAGCGTCATCGGCCCATCTCAATGGATACCTTCAACCTACGAATCTAATGCTATGAATGTAAAGGACAATAATAACATAATAATTTGAGCTTGTCTCTCTTGTAGCTTTGTTCTATTAAATAACAAGTTGGAAATACTCGGTTATGCTACCGACTATGCGCGAATCATGCATATGAAGGTTAGGTGAATAGTACCAATTCCACACCTACATCCACCCCACCCTCAGATTCACTCAGATACATCATCTTGGACAGTTTGGATATTATGTGATCTCGACCTTTAGAATGTTTGAGACTGTCAATGAAGTTATAGATAGTTTCACACTATCTCATGTTTGCATACTAATTTGGCTAGAATTTAGTAAATGTAACTTCACGCCTCGATTCTAAACATTCAGGGAGCAATGGTTAAATTATAGTCAAACATGTACATAATTCAGCTTAGAAATACAGGACTTAAGTCCGAAACATGTATAGTAATTGCTCGCATCCCTCCACGGATTAACGATATTACACCTGCGGCATCAATACGGCTATTAGGCGAAGAGTAGCATACATTTCTAGCACAGTAACCACAACCATACCCCACCAAAGTGCCATAACTACATCCTCAGTAAGTAACTTCCTTACTATTAATTTCCTACTGTAACCTCTTACTATAACTTCCTAGTATAACTTCCCTATAGCTGCTCACCCGATTGTAGTGACCTGCTGCACTACCCACCGATCACCTGAAACTTCAATCCAATTCAGCCTTGTTCCCGGGGCGACGATTTTGCAAGATCGTTAAGCGGGAACACATTAGACTAATTAGGAATAGGGGTTCCACAGAACATATTGGGTGACAATTAATTCTCACCATAACTTTGGATATTAAGATGATATCCAAGATATGGTGATGTCCAAGATATGAATATTGAAACACTCCCATCCTCTGGCGCATGGAAGTTTCCTTTGCATCTTAATGGTGGAAAAGTGCAAATGTATTGTGTTCATATCACACAAAATCTACAATAAAATATTTACCTGAGAAAATCATCTCCTAACTACAGCAACTATTGCCAGACATCGGATTTTCTGCCTAAACGAGATGCTTTTGAATTATGCATGGTACTATTAAACACTAAACCTTTGCCAAACCAAATCACAAACTCCAATTTTACAAACTCCAATTTTACAACTTCAAATTACATTAATATCCAATTTCCGTTTTATCCACGGGTTCTTGACCAAGCTCGACGTCGCAGGTTCAGTTATTACTGGTTTTCCTGGAGTCTAGAGCCAGGACCCTGAACCCTACATTCAACTTCTCACATTCCCCTCTATACACCCCTCTCTGCACATAGTGAATTTGGCTAAGTTGCATTATTCACCAATTCAATACCTCCATCACCTCGAGGCTTTCAGCAAGTTGTCTCTTCTCTCTCCTCTCATCCTGGTAACTGGTTGTACCTCGTAACCCCCCACCGTTTCCGGTGTTAACATCTAAGCTTCGATGTCATGATTACATGCAGGTCTCTTGTGGTCACATTGTATCGATACATAACTTATACCTCAAACCTCATAACCATCGCCGTATTTTCTTCTATTACCGCTCTCCTAACTTGGTATCTTGCAGGTGATGGTTCCCAACCTTGGCGTCCTTATATCACACCTCAATATTGGTTAACCTTATTGCTGTTTTACTTTCCGCTTCTCATGGCTTCATTTAACTACTGGCGAATTACCTTACGTGAACTTTAGTCTCCAACTTTTCAATATGGAACCACCCAGTTCTGTTCTGCAATATCTGAACTCATACGGTCCATCTCTGTCTCATCCCCCAGATATTGCTACCAACTCCACCTCCACCTCCACATCTACATCTTCCATATCTACATCACTTCATAAACGAGCCAGAGTGGCTAAAGCTTGCAAATTCTGTCGTCAAAAAAAGATCAAATGTGACGGTAATGAACCATGTCTGAATTGTCACCTATCTAATGATGGTGCTTGTGTATACCCCTTGGATTCAGAGAAGAAACCTCGAGCTCCTCGGACTACAAAGAATAAGATCGATAAAGTCCAATCCATGAAGGACGTAGAGAATCGACTTGATCGTTTAGAATCGCTTCTCCTTCGAATCACAAAAGTTCTACCATCTCTGATTCAGTCCAATGGTCTTACCATTCTATCTGCTGATCTGCCAGATCTCGACCATGATGATGACCACCTTCCTCAAATTGATAACGATGATAATAATGACCACGATTCGATAGAGAGACATCAGTCAAATGGTCAAAATGATCAAAATGATGGAATGAATCATAGTGTGGATGAGACCCGTGATGGTGGTTCTTCTCCTAGTCCATTTTCTACATTTCTGCCGCCACCTCCACCACCTCCACCTACTTCCATTAACGGTTACTCGGAAACGTACTTTGGGAGACAGTGCTTTACTCATGTTCTTTATCTCAGCTTTTTTCAACTTTTCAGCTCTAAATTTGGTCCTGAACTGCAACAATTTATCACAAGTGCAAGAAGACTTCCTTTAGTGTATAAACTGTTTGCTAAGCCATGCAGTGCCCTTTTCGTTGAGCTCCCCATCATTTCACTTAAAGACAAAATCAATCTACTTCAAGGTGTGTTTCCTCCAGAAGACGTGGTGTTGGAACTTTTCAAAGAATATAAGCATATCTTTTTGGTTCTGTTCATATGTCTGTCTCGTACAGCCTTGGGACTTTTCCGAGTGTTTTACGATACGAAAAGAGAAACCCCCACCACCAGCAAACTCAAATGCAGTGAGCTTATGATCATGAACCTCACCTTAGTGGCCTGCTTAGGAATGGCGATCGATCGTCGTTTGGGCGCAAAATTCCCCCATCTTGTCGAGCAGCATACACCAATTTTAAACACAATGTCCATTGATGAATTGATTACATTAAGGTCTAGCTGTTTCTTAAATTCAATTTTTTATTTCCAGAAAATCTCCACCATTAGCGAAGGTATCACCACCATCCAAGGTTTAGCATTATTGGCACATTGTCTTGAGTCTAATTGTAACCCTGGAAGAGTTACATATTCTGTTGTTTCTCTACTTGTTAAATATGCCCAGGAAATTGGTCTTCATAGAGAAGGGGCTTATTATGGTTTGTCTTTGGAAGACTCAATCACCAGAAGAAGATTATGGTGGTTTGCTCAATATTTGGATATGGATATCTGCTTCCGCCTTGCAAAACCACCTACTGTATTTGAATTTGATGTTACATCACTCAGAGGAAAAGATCCTAATTCGGCATTTGGATGCCCTCCCAGAATGTCTGGCTATAGTGAAGCAACAGACGATACTTTTCTTAATGAATTTGGCCATGAACTCAAATCTCAATTTAATCATATCAATGTTGCATATTACATGTTAATGATCACTAGGCTTCGAAATAAAACTTACTTGAAATTGTATATTGAGACAGCTCCAATATCTGCATTATGTGACTCAATCAATGAACTCAATAAGGATTTAAGAAATTTATCAAGCTCAATTGATAGCTGGTTAAGGCCATACTTTTATAATGATTCTGAATTTCTTTTCAACAAGTACAAATCATTAGACTCAAGTTTCTATGTGGATTCTGGAATCGACAATTTTTTGTTCTTTCAAGTCAATTATTTTCTTCTTGTCATTAATGTCAATTTTTTACCGTTTCAAAATGATGGAGTTGAAGTTGATGAATCCAATAGAAATCTTTATCTAGAATGTACCCATTTATATTTGGAAGCAGCTCGTACAATTCTTCAGATTGCCATTCAAGTGGATATTTCAACGGTTCCATTACACACGTTTAATTTCACTGTTCAAGGAGTTTTGGCCGCTTTTATGGTTCTTTATTTGAAATGTATTAAAAATGCTCCTGCTTCTATTCAAGATGGTCGAGTACTTGTTGAAGTGTATTTAAAATACATTCGAGTTGAAAGTTCAAGATCTCATTCATATATAATGGATAGGGTAAATGATTCTTGTGATACTGATCAGGACGATAAAATAGGAAATTCCTCGATCAATGCTTCAGACCAGAATTTTAAAAAGTATTATTGTGAGGATCCCAGTACATTGAATCATCAAAAACAATCCATGTCTGATCTCATGTCTAAAATTATGCTTGGGCCATTAATGAAAGTATTTTTAGATGAAACAGGAATAGATTTAAGAAAAGAATATAATTTCGATCCTCATGCAGAAGGTTATCATATTATGCCACAATTTTACGAAAAAGCCAATGATTCACTTCCTTATGTTATCCAAAATATGACTAATGATTTGAAAAGGACTACTGGAGGTGGTATTCATTTATTTACCCCGGGAATTGAATCAAATCATATTGGATCATCCTCAATTTTATTAAATCCTATAACTCATCTTCCCCCTATTGTTCCAGGTCATAGTTGGAGTAATTTTCGAAAAGTATTCCCTCCTCCCCTTCCACCTTCAAATCAAAGCCATTCAGAATCTAAATCATCTAATAACAACCAAAGATCAGATAATAATCATGTTAATGGTATCAACGGTATCAATGGAAGACAACAATTTAATCAACCACCTCCTGCATCTGTTGCTCCACCTTCAGCAATTTCTCTGGGACCTCCTCCGGGACCTACTCCCTTACCACCAACTCCAACTAATCACGAAACTAGAACTGTGCCTGGACTTAATCCTGCGAAATTTCTGCCCTATTCAATTCCTGAAGATTTACCCATGAACCATATTCCTCATCAGCATCAGAATATTACCCCTCAAAATTATCAGCCATATTCTAACGTTCAATCATATCAAGGAAATCGACCCGTGGATACCAGACAGAAATTGGTGGTATCGAATGACGTACCGGTTTCACATTTCCCAAATAATCCAAATCAACCACAGTTTGTTCATAGTGCTCCCAGTCCTCAAAACAATATTAATTTCCAAAATCACAATAATATTCCTGGGATGCACCCCCATCATCCGTCAGTTAGGCAAACTACAATCCCAAATATATCTCAGTTGCAAGTCCAACCCAAAGTTCAATTAATTCAGTCACAGAATCAACTTCAACCAGCTCAAATGACTACAAGACCGACAGATACTTCGGAAAATCCTGATAGTCAACTTTGGTCGGATTACATGAGTGGATTGAGCTCTACATTGGACTCACAATTGAATATTATTTCCAACATTTACAATACCTATGTGGAACATATCGATCCTCAATCTCAATAGCAACATCATCAGGAACTATAGCTTCAACAATAAAATAAAAATAGCATTACATGGTTTCAAATCCTATTTTGAATTGACATGTTCAAAGACCACCTTGGATTTTTATGGACCATGTTTCAGAATCATGAACTAATAATCTTTGTACTGAAGTACAAAATCTCAATTATTTATTCTACATTGTAATCAATTAAATAATACAAATAATCAAACCGAATCAATTAATTAGATGTATTTACTTTGACTAGTCTTATCTGGTACGAATCACACCAGCAGCAATCAACAAGTTGATCTTAGCACTGACTTGTGGGTTCTTCATGTGATCTTGCAATGCAGCTGGGTTTTCTCTGGCTTGACCCAAGATACCTTGCATAACTGGGTCTTGCAAAATATTAACGATTTCTGGGTCTCTAGAAACTCTTTCCATGGTTTGTTCTGGAGTTTCACCATCAAATGCTTGGAAACGAGATGACAGAGCCTTGTAACTCAATTGATCAATTTCTGCAACATTCTTACCTTCACCTTCCAAGTCCTTTTCACGAGCAACTCTTAAAGTCTCTAGAACATGAGAGTATTCTTTCATAGCCAATTGAGCATTGGCCTTTCTGATATAAGCTCTAATAAAGGTTGGGTCCTTTTCGATAGCAAGATCACAGTCACGAACAGCATCTGGGAAAGACAATAATTTGGCAAGAGCAGCAGCTCTGTTAGAGTAACCTCTGGCATCTTCTGGAGCTCTCTTAACCATTTCAGTGTATGCTTTGACAGCATTTGGCCAGTCAGCCTTGCTGAAATATTCCTTACCTTCTAATCTAGCTTCTTCGGCCTTTTCTGGGTTGATATAACTTTCAGCTTCTTTGATTTTAAGTTCTCTTTGAGTTGATCTCAATTTATTAAGTATATCTGGAGTTCTGTGTTCAGTCAAAGACTTGTCAAAGTTTTTTACTGCATTAGCCAAATCATCCTTCTTCAAGTAGGTGTTACCTAATCTAGCGAATGACTTAGCAATCAATTTGTAATCAGCTCTCATGTCTCTACCTTCTTCAATGGCCTTTTCACAGGTAGCGATAGCAGCATCATAATCACCCTTTTCATACTCGGCAGCAGAACGATTGTTTAAGTAGGTAATGTCTTGATGCAATTCCCAAGCTTTGTTATAAGCAGCAATAGCTTCATCGAATTTTCTTTGCTTGTACAAAGCATTACCTTCGGCCTTTGCTTCATCAGCTTGTTGCTTAGAGGTGTCAACTTCTTCCATAACCACGTCTTCAGGTTCTTGCTTTGGTTCTGGAACTGGTTCTGATTTTTGTTGTGGTTTGGTTTCTTTCTTTGGAGCTTCTTGAGATGCTTGTTCTTGAGCTTGTGCTTCTGCACTAGATGGCATTGGAGCATCCATGTCGATACCCATTAAAGCAGCCATAACAGTCATTAATCTTGGATCAGCCAACAATTGAGTGGCGTTTTCCTTTGGATTCTTTTGTAAGTTAAGTAACTTTTGAACCAATTCTGGGTCATTCATCAACTCAGCGGTCTTAGGATTAGCCTTCAATTTAGAGATCAAATTTGGATCAGTGAACATGTTGGCAAAGCCCATGTCTGGCATGGCACTACTTTCATTGGCAATGGCTTGTTTAACACTATTCAAACCTTCCTTGGCCATGGCATTATTGCCATCCAAACCAAGAGCTTGTTCATAGGCCTTTTCGGAATCTTCATAATTTCCCAAACCGTAGTGGGCAGCACCCAAACGGTTGTAACCCTTTGCCCATGAAGGGTTGATTCCGACACACTTAATGGCATCAGACAATGCTGGACCATACTCTTTCAACAGGGCGTAGGATCCCGATCTATTGGAATACAAAACATGATTGGGTTCGGCGGAAGCCTCGATGGCTTTGGTAAACAGATCAACTGCTTGTTGGAATTCCTTAGCAGCAAAGTGCTTGTTTCCTTGGGCTTTATACTCTTCGGCAGACATGTTGTGTAGAGTTAGTTAAGTGGATGCGGTGATACTTTTATGGAAGTGCGGGATAATTTCTAGAAGGTTCTTTGATGCGCACTACGATGGTTTCTTATATATTATCATAAATTGTAGTGATAACGAACTATATCGAATATTATAACAAGACTTGCTTGTGGTTGACGGGTTGGGTGATGAAGGAAGTTCAAGTTCGGGTACCGATTCAAATAATCCCGAAAACTTGGATTACCCTGTTTAAAGGGGGATATTGTAAGTCTCAGCGATCACTTTATCTACTAATTCCAACGGGTATGCAGGACCGAATCCATGACATCTTTCATGACCTCTAAGTTTATCCATAACTTGATTGATATCAATAGTGGCATAGTCTAGGTTGAAATCTGTGGCCTTGACAATAAGATAGTCCCAAACCGCACCAATGGCAAGGATTTTTTGTCCTGGTTCTTCTGGGAGATCATAGACTAAACTAACATGTTTAGGTTGAATATTATGGCCCTTAGTCAAACCAGTAATAAATTCTTCCTGACAATCAGGGAAAGTAAACCTTTCACTTTCAATTTCTGGTTCTTGATTGCCACCTTTAGAACGAAGTATTTCATTTTCGGTAGTGATATACATATTTTGCTTAGTGATGATTTCAAGTTTCTCCATAAGTTTTTGACGTACTTTATCACTCTCCAATAATCTATTCTCTAATTCCTTCAATTTGGACTCTTTTCTTTCCCGGAATGCTCTTTGAGCAGCTCTATTTTGAGCTTTTCTCTTCAATTGGAGTTCTTCTTCATTGAGTTCAGAATCATCCTTAGCAATCAAAATCGCATCTTGCTCATCCAACAATTGTTTCTTTGTCTTTACTGGACCTTTGGCCTTATTCTGGCCCGTTGGTTTGGCGTTAAGTTCATTTTTGGCAATGGTGGTGGTTGATGAATTATCAGGGGATTGTTGCATGAAGTTGGTAGCAGGAGAAGAGTGTTCACTCATGGAATCTTCTGGTATGGCCTGACCTTGTAAAATGCCGAAATGATCATGAGGTTGTTGAAGGACCTCGGGAAACTGGTTTTGAAACTGGTTTTGAGGATCCACCACGAACGAATTAGCATTAAAATGGAACGGGGGAGTTTGGGAGAAAAATTGTCTGGCACATTCGTCGTCGGTAAAGTTCTGGAACGTTCCATTCATATTGGGATTTGCCGACATTACACCGTTTATGGATTGTGATGAGAAAGTGTGTGGTGGAGTGTGCTGCTAACGATGGGAGTTAATTCTATATAATGGAGCTGTTCCTCTCATCATGTGACTTGAATCTGACAAATTAGTTGGGTTTGTGTTACTTAAGGGTGCAAGTGAAACATTAAACGATACCATCCCTTAATAATTATTGAATGAGATGATATGGAAATGGAAATGGATACGGATGTCGACTCAATTGATGGGCCGAACTAATCTAAAAGAGGTGTAGTATATTAATTTATATAATATAAATGCCTACTTATAGTGGAACATAAACACATATAAATACCCACCAAAGTCATGAAACAAGACTAGGCCATCCAACAAATTGACGAGCAGGTCGGTAACGTTCAACATGACATCGAACAGGGTGTTGGTCACAGTGAAAAAGCAGAGGTTAATCACTTGCTTGAAATTAC
Organism: Suhomyces chickasaworum; assembly: GCA_030568495.1. NCBI lineage: Eukaryota > Fungi > Ascomycota > Pichiomycetes > Serinales > Debaryomycetaceae > Suhomyces > Suhomyces chickasaworum. The sequence continues at coordinate 80 of JAJMGF010000019.1, read as the reverse complement.
TGCACTAGGATTTTGAAGTCTAGGCTAAATCTCGTGGTGTTTCTGAGGAAATGTATGCGTGAAATGAACATTCAACTATG